>MU894231.1:0-19598 GCA_036418205.1 Ostertagia ostertagi
AGTTGAGATTACCAGGATGGAGTGCTCGTTTTTAAGCGGTGCACAAATGAAGGATAAGTCATAAACACTGAATTCCGGAACGAGAGTGACCAAGGAAGGGCGAGATGCAGGCTTGACAACGATGGTGGGTCGGAACTCTGCAAGGTGACCATCCCTAGATTGTGAATCCCAGCGCTCTTTACGTATACCTCGATCTATCACCACCTCTGTCGCTGCACACCATTCTGAGTGATGGGGTTATCACCACTTAAGTTATCGTGGTAAACTAAAGTATACAACGGCAATGCCGTTCTAAGGAACAAATGAGCTGCGAAGCAAAGACTGTTAGATGTTGTGGAGTTCGAAAGATCACATCGCTTACAAATGTTTAAGACGATTTTCAAATCAACTTCGGGGGCGCTTTGTGTAGGGCTTCAGCACTACAGTAAGGGGAGGCCGATCTTTCTCATTCCGATTACCGACCCACCTTAATACCTCTGTTTACCGTGGGGACGTCCCAGTTGCAAAAGCTTAAAGCGACTCGTTCACTTGATTAGCTCGTACCAACAAACTGCACTGCTATTGTTGATGATAATATGGGGGAACTGATGGCTCCACCGGCGCTATGCATGGAAAACACTGCAAAGTTCACTGTATCCAAGCGACGACCGTCAAGGAATTTTGAAAATGGTCGTTCAAGACAGTTGTGTTAAGCAGGACTTGGCCCCCACCAGAATACCGTCTGCTTCGTTGCTGCTGATTCAACTAAAAAAGGGAGAGGTTCATAATCCGGAGTTCTCGAAAACGGACTTCTCCCAGTTTTTTGCCTCGAAAGCTCAGGACTTCTAGGCAAACGGCATTCACGAGTCACCTGCTGAAAGGCAATATGTTGACGATTATGGTGGGGCATATGAAAGTGAATTGCTGACTGGGCTAAGAAGAAAAGTGGTTTTGAAAAAAAAATTCACGAATGGGCAAAGACTTTCAACGCAACCTAATAGTACACTGCGTTTCATAATTATAGGTCCACCCTAATTTTTTGCTATTCCAAAGTTGCTGTGCATTTTTGGAAAATGCCGCTATTACCAATAGTTTCCCCATAACGAAAAACCTTGATACTCGATTTCTGGAGAAATCTCGATTCAGAATTATTAAATATCTTTTTTAGAACGTATTTTCACCGTTTCGCAAATATGACTACACATCACTTGTCGAGAGATTTTATTATAACAAAAAAACGTCAAAAATTTTCAATAATGGGATGGTCCTCCATTAGTCATAAGGAACACAATAATACGTTTTGGAATGCTGGTAACCAAATTAGCTATTACAGTAGGATCGAAATTTGTCTGGCGCTGATGATCGACGTTTTCAGCTCTTCGGCTGTTCCATTTTGCTTTTCTTTGCTGTGGAACTTTATAACAATTAAGGCCCTGTGATTCTCCATTGGAAACTGATTCATATAACATGGTGGCCAATAGATAACTGCCACATTTTTTCCTGCACTTCCATCTGGCGTGTAAGGACCGGCATGGACAGCTGCGTTATCGTGCGTAAAAATCAAGGTTCGAGAGGGCTGTTGTCGAAAAGATGGTAAAAGTCGCTTCAGAAGGACTTAACGATACCCTATGGAATCCTCGTGAAAGGAAACAAATACGAGCTCTAGCCGCTCAGTCGTTCAAAGGTGCCTCAAACCACAAGGAATTCTCCGCCAAAATTACCTTACTTCAAAACCATCTGCGATTTTCACGGAACCCTCCTGTACCCTCTTTTTCTATCAGATCCACCTAGAATAAACTTTTTCACGTCGATCCAGATCACCTGTAGCATGAAACAAGGAGGTGGAGTCCAAGATCGCGAAGGGTCTGGCAGCCACACCTTCGTTCATTAAGTTGAGCCCTTTTCCACGGAGAAATGGAGACGTGCGATCTTGTAGCGCTCAAATAATCTTGGGGAACGCGCTTCATCAATCCGCTGAAGATGTCATTGCTCTGCTGGCTTATTCACAACACGGTGGTTTTGCTTACGGAAGGCCGCATTTCAGCACGGACTTTGTTCGGACGCCTTATCCAATTCGACAGAAGACGCCCAATTCCTCTTGATTTTCAATGAAACGCTGTCATTATTTACCAAGGCTACTCTTCTTCCCGCACAGACCGGGATTTCGCACATAGTTGCTTATGCATCATGAGCCGGCCGACATGGGAGGCAGTTCTGCTTCTCAGCCATCAAACTTCAGTAAGGGCTCTGGTTTGAGCTTATCACTGGGAAGAGATACGAGTAATACGAGGTATGGCAAACTCGACGTCGACTAAGCTCACATATATCCCCGCTTCCCTCATTCCCTTCACGGATCATGAGAAATGGAAACTTTTATTAGTGGGCCCGATTTTCATGAAACGGTGAAAATTCGTTCTGAAAAAGTTAATTGGGTTACTTGAAGGGGGGAACTTTGTCAGAAAAACACTATGAAGGTTTTCCGTGATGAGGAATCTAACGGTGATAGCAGCATTTCCAAAAAATGCACAGCAACTTTGGGGTAGCAAAAATTTAGGGTGGACCTATAATTATGAAACGCAGTGTATTAAGCCAATTTTTACTTTTAAAGCTTTCCTCCCGTTAGAATGAAGCTCGAGCTATGCATAGTACTTCATCGGAACACACACTCTTCAATAACTGGTCAAGCGGGTGATCCTAATTTGTTATGAGAACCTTGAATTTATTTCGAACTCACCGCGTATCGATCCGATGTCTGACGATCACTATCTTCAACAAATTGATCCGGAAAGAAAGCATCCGATCGAAGCTCTTCGTCTAATGCTGAAAGGAGCATCTGTCAGTGGAGGGTAGCACTTCAGAAGTAACACCATCGTTCTGCCTTCTACTGTGAATACTTCTCCAGGATTATATTTCTGTATGATCTATTACACTTTTCTGAGCGGGACATTGTGTACAGGCAATCAGCGCCGTTAACTATGTACGGCCCGCATAGGGATCGAATTCATGGATACTACGCCAATCAATTTTCTTGTCCCTACTGGACCGGGGTAACTGTGGCCAGAATTGTCTGCGATTATAAATAGCCCTACTAGCACATCGTGGCTAGTTCGTAAGTCATTGTTCAGCTAAATCACATTTAAAAGTTGCTAAGAGTCCCAGTGGAGTAGGAATACGTGGCTCATAAAATAGAAACTCGTCAGCGCTATATGCTTCGGGGTTTTGCTATAATAAATATATTATTGTTTCATAAAACAATGTAAATACTGGGATTCTGAAAATCTCACCGATCCTCTCCAAGCTGGACTCCAATTTTCTTCGATGATTCGATGAGATCTTATATGTTATTTCAGGTAGTGAAAATTGCGGACAACTCTCCAGAAGTTCGTGAACAGTTGACACCTTCAAAGTTAAGCTAAAAACTTCAAAACAGAATGGTTCCCCGAACAACTCGCTCATTTCGTGTCCACGGAATAATCTCAAACGTTTTGCGGATTCCGTGTTCACAGATATGTATATGATAGGAACTGCCCCATCAACTAGCGGGTTCTGGATAACGGAGAGGAATAAAAACAAGAGAATCTTTTGCTTCAACAACTCTAAATAGACCAGCCATGCATACATCCTCAACTCCGAATCCATCCCTTGTTGCTGTAAATGGAAGCCACATTGAGTTCATGGATTGATTCCAAACGAAAAGGTGCTTGGACTGTTTGTGAGTTCAAAATGCGCTTGACAGTATTGTATGGGGTATTGAAGAGATTGGAGGGTCCCACTCAAACCCAGATTCATATCGAGCACTCCGACCTCTAGAGATGGAGTAAATAAAGAATATGGAACCCCTTGTTAAGAATACGAAATTATTCACATTTGTGATCTCAAAAATTGCGTTTGTTTCTTTCGAGCACATATAGGTGTGCCCAAAGCGCAAGCATTGGAACCGCTCCGTCAGTCCGACTAGAAAACTCGAAAATGTTCCTCATTCAAGCACTAAAAACCCCTACTCGAATAACCAGTAGCCCTACTTGTACACCCCCAACATGGCACAAACTGATCACGGACCAAAACTTTTCAAACGTTCCTGTTGTGATAAGGGGGCTACTTTTAACAAGTGGTTTCTTCACAGGGCTCTGGATTGGCCCTTTCATTACTATTTTGGGTAATTATGCAATTGCGATGAGGGCCATTCAAGAACGTACCGGTTCCACGGATGCATCGGGGTGAAGAGCTGTCGGCTGCTGAACGCTGTTTTCCGAAAACAACGTACAAACACCAATCGACTGGAAAAACACATCGTCAGGGAGGTGAAAGAAAACGAGAGCTTGTCAAACACATAAAGCGAAACAGGTGCAAGCATTGAAAACTGAAGCGGATCTTCTCTTACTATTCACACATCCATCTTAAAGGACGAATTCACGATGAAAAAGCAACCCATTTCAAATTAACCTAGGGATGGTGAGTGGTACACGAAAGAAGGAAGAAACCATGAGAAACGGCCCAGAACCCGAGAAATGGGACCCCTTCCTTGCCCGTTGATTTGAGCATTGATGCGACTCTCATCGCTGTGCCCTCTTCAACACTACGCTCTCTCAGCTATCTAATCACTCGCCACGTATTGAACTACGGCGAGTGATCAGATGATCGGTGGGCGGAGATCGCCGGACCCGCATGATAGGTCGCCGAGGTCAAATTTTTCCATGCGAATTGCGCGTCAGTTCGCACCCTCAGGAGGTCCGTGGGTCCCTCAACTAGGTCAGTTTCCCTTTCTTCGACCTTCATTCTAATCGTGAATTCCTCCTTTCGTTACAGGAATCACCCACCGTATCTTTATAAGGCGTATATACGGCCGCTTTGCAAAATGACATATTTTCAACACATCGTTCAACACAGCGCTCTGGTGTTGGCAAGTGTACACGTTGAAGTACAGCCGTTGACGTGAAGACGTATCGCTTCCGAGAGCACACACGCATTCCATAAGCTGAAAACCGATGTGCTGATCAACACTCAAGTTAGGAAAAGTGTGAACAAAAAGGTTGTCAAAAAGGACGAGTTTGCAAGGTCCTTCAAAAATGCGTGTTTTTTTAGTGACAATCTTTTCGCTTTTTAGGAGCCGTTGCGAAAATCCGCAAGTAGACAGAGAATTCAGCTTTGGAGTGGTTGCTGATGATTCAGAACAGCGCGATTGGGCAATGCCTATGATATATAGATAATAAAAAATCACTAACCCTCCACGCTCGCAACTTTTCAGATCTGTTATATTCGGTTGTCCCATAATTCCTGTCCGAATTTTTGATCAGTTTCAATTTCTTCAAGTCAAATTAGTTCATTGCGAAATATGTTGGTATGTCAAAGAGTCAATCTAGACCGTTAGCCCGAACGCTTTGAAAGGTCAAACCCGCGTTGGAGGAACTGGGAATAGACCTGCGACAATAACGAACTACTATGCTTTATGACCCTTAAATAGACGCTGTTTGCAAGGAGGACACTAGAGAAGATCAGCGCTGTGTTTGGCTCAGTCTCTGCTACTGATCGGTCACTGAGCTGGAGGTTCGGTCGCAATGGCAAAGACAATACGCGCTGTGAAAATCAGCCTCATCCTGAGCCTCCACTCACTTTCGATGGAATCCATGGATTGGAAGTGCACACGGACGCTACTACCAGGGGTATTGTAGCAGACACCTGGTCGCAGCCGATGCACTAGCACACGCCATCAGGATGGAGTGGGCAGTAGCCGAATGAAGACTTGATAGAAACCATATGCACCGACCGGCCATGACCGAGAAGATGGTCTGACCCTGTGGCAGGGTCAACCCTACGTTGTTACTAGCAACAACGGGGGGATCTTACTTAGTTGAGTTTGTGGGAGGGAGGTCGTACCCGTTTCAGTCGCTTGAAATCACATGTGAGTTTGAGGGTGAAACGAAAGTTTTCTGGATGGTAGGTAGGTGAGTGAGTCCCCCCCCCTTTTTCAAAGTGGCTGTAGACGGCATTTTGGAGGAAAAAGTGGGCGGAGTTTGGTGGGTTGAGTGGTACCAGAATTAAATACTATAGAGAGGATGATGGTGGTCGAGGTGTCGAAAAGGGGGTCGTATCAAATCCACCTTGGGGGAGGGGGGTCGTAAAAAATTTTTCAAAAAGTAACAACGATAGGGTTGACCCTGCCCTGTGGGGGGAATTTCATTCTGTGACCTCAATAGCAGAGCGTTCCCTAGTTCATCACTAGTGGGGATTAGTCATGAGTTCACTACGACAACAACACACGCACGCCTGGGACGGTAGTAAAGTGCCCTAGACTGGCAGTCAAATGTGGTGATTTACATCCATTGGCGAGGAGTAGAGAACGTGGAAACATGGACATGACCCTCGTTGAAACCGCGAGCCTCGCCACCCGACCTGCAAAACTTGCAACTCTCTCGGAATTGAGCCCTGGATGGTAGGCTCATAGGCTGGTTTTTTGCCACTGCACCAGGGATCACTCGACCACAACACTGGAAGAGATGTTGATGAAAGGTATGCAATGGATGTTGCTTGCAAGTCTTAGTCTCCAAGCGGTGCTGATCCAGCAAGCTTGCCAGCGGCAGCGTGGAACGTCCCCATTGATCCAATGGCGGTTTGCCCATAGGCGAAGTGGTGAGCATCCACCACGTTGCTTGCAAAAGTCGCGTCACACACGGGTTTGAACCTTCGGTGCATCGTCCCATGAGCGGCATCGCTACCACTGCACTATGGAGCCCTTCTTATTGACGGTGAAAGAATTCTAGAGGAAAGGCAATAACCCACAAAAGTTGCAAAGATTTTGACATCTAGTAGTATCGATCCCGTGGCCGGCTCAACACAAACGTGGACCGCAGGCGCTACACCATTGACGGATCAATGCAAGTTGCTTCCCTTTCCCTTTTCAACTTACTGCGTTGACCCACACAGCCTGGCTGTTTGGAGATGGCCATCTCTAAAAAGTCCTCCGGAGGACTTTTTAGAGATGAAGTGGCAGCATGTTTGCGCCCTCCACCGCGCGCGCACTATTTCCTTTTCCTCTGCCGCCATCGCTGTTAGTTTATAAATGACCACCCTGCTAATCCTCTTACTAGCACGTGATGTCATCACCCCAACTTCCAAGTAAGTTCGAACTCACTTCGACCATTCCGACGGGGAATCTTCGGAGGGGTTCCAGAGGTGCTCTACGCATCTTTTAGGGAGACATGGATGGAAGCCATGACCAAGTTACCACGAGCTCATGGTCACATGGTAACTAGCAGTTGAGGCCACTTTACTACCGTCCCTGATGGCTACTCGCAGTCAGGCCTCACCAGCTCGCAAAACCACCAAACTCTGTGGTCAGAGAATATTGCTTTTGATTTGTTAGATTGAGTGGGCCATCCGTTTTCACAGTTGTTTTGCTATATGCGGACAAGTATTGCGAATGCCATCGTGGAACAGCTCCCGAGTTGGCCGCAGTAGTGGGAGAGAACCGTCTCAAACGTCCCAAAATCCCCTTTTCCGAATAGACGCCCGACCTCACATTGCAAAGATAACTCGCTACGTCTGAGGGAGATTGGCTGACCATGATACCATGCCCATCGTATAACCCTGGCATCACTCCATCGGACTATCCCTTTCAGAGTGCTTTGAGCCAGCAGCTGCGAGAGAGAAAAGTCACCTAGTACAACCGCTCCAAACGACCTTGCTGAAATTCTTCAGCTCAGCTTCACCCATTCTAGGAGGAAGCATCCAAAGGTTCCCTGGTGAATGGATGCATATCGGTGATTATGGTAATGGTTATATTTTTGATCAATTGGTTTTTGAGAAAGATAAAACTCGATGAGAAGAAAGTGTCGAAATTCGGACAGGAATTATGGGACAACCCAATACAAATCCCGGGCGCACTAATCAAAAGCTGATAAGCTGGCGATTTCAATAAATGCGCTAACACATACGTAAATATGTACATATACATAAATTACTAAAACGCGCAAATCAGCTCAAGAATGATGCGCACTGTGCCCACTGCCAGTTCCATGGCTTGAAACGTAGATGACAATTTCATTAGAAGGATGGTCCTTCCTCCCTAAATCTGCCCGAATGGAGCTCTCTACATAGATTGGTGTTTGCTGTCTTTTCATAAAAAAACTGTCAATCTCACCGAATCACATCGAAAATCGGAGATCAATAAACTTCAAAAAAATCGTGCACAGAAAATCTGTTCTTCATTATGTGATGGGTCGTGGAATTATGTGGTGCATGACCCCAGGCATAGTACTGAGCAAGAAAAATGAAATAAACATCCAGGTAGAAGCTCAACATGGACGCCTCTGGATCCTTGGGCAGAGCTACAAGAGGGCTCATGAAAGGACGTACACAGCAACTTGGCCATTTCAAGATTCAATGACGATCAAACATGGAACTTCTCAAAATTTACGTGTTCAACACGCTTTTTCTTGTTAGAACCACACCGCCAACATTAACTTCGTATAGCATACATTATACGAAGTTATACGAGCATATCATGTTATTGCGGGGATTACTATAGCGAAGCAATGCTCCATTGCTGTACGTTCTATTGAAACACCTCATTTGAGCACGGCTCCTAAACATGGCTTTTGGTTGAGAAGAGGTTCGCTGTTTCTATCGTCAATTACTTGAAGCACTCACCCAAGAGAAAAGAGCTCACCCAAGAGAAAAGTTCCCACTACAATCCGATTGGGAAATCGGTTCATTCAGAATGGCTCTATTAACATCGCTCGAGCATGTGCATACTCTTATACACAGGTCCTTCTCTAAATTACCACTCAAAGACAGAGTTTGTGATTAGAAGGCAGCCTATTAGAATTAGGTAGAGAAAGGAACCGGGATGAAGAAAAAACCATAGAAAACCGCCCAGTTCCGAAAAATGGACAGCATGTTTGTCCGCTAATTTTTGGTTGACTCTCATCCAGTGCTGCCCTCCTCAACGGTCATGCTCTTTCTTCTAAACGGCTCGAATCTGTTGTGGTTAGTCAGATGGTGGGCGCGGCGCGTCGAAAGCGTCACGGGGAGGCCATGCTATATCGCCGGAGCATATCCTTCGCTGCGAATTGCATCGGTCCGCACCATTCCGTCCACTAGGTAAGTTTCTCTTTTTCGACCTTCTTCTTCTTCTTCTTCTTCTTATTCTTTAGCGTCTGTCCCGCTTGTAGGCGGGGTCCGCTTTTCTTATGTGTTGACGCCACTTTTCCCGATTAAATGCTTGATCGGGGTGGATATTAACTGACTTCAAGTCTACGTGCAACGTATCGAGCCATCGCTGCTTCGGGCGCCCCCTAGGCCGCTTTCCGGGCACGTCAAGGTTGAGACCGATCTTACAGACACTGTCATCTTTCGCGCGAAGGACATGACCATACCATCGAAGACGGGCTTCGCGCATCTTGTCGACAATTGGAGCCACCCCGAATCGCTCTCTGATGACATCGTTTCGGATGTGGTCTACTCGTGTGACTCCGGCTGTCCATCGCAGCATCTTGGTCTCCATCACACTGAGCCGTGCTTCGATCTCTTTAGTCGTAGGCCAGCACTCAGCACCGTAAATCGCGACCGGCCGGATGACGGTCCTATAGATCTTAGATTTGAGACGTTCTGGCATGTTTTATCGCAGAGAACGCCAGTCATCGAGCGCCATTTCGACCAGGCTGCATTCACGCGAGAATTCGTTTCGAAGACCAGGCTGCCGTCAGACGCGATTGCTGATCCAAGATACTTGAATGATGTTGCACGAGTGAGTTCAGTACCATTGATCTTAATAGAGCCTAACTCACTCGAATCGGTGGTCAAGTACTCAGTCTTTTTGACGTTCAGCTTGAGCCCGAACATAGCTAGACGGTCGGACCAGGCTTGCACCTGTTGCTCGAGCGTGCTTTTATCTTCGCTAGCGAGCATCACGTCATCAGCATAAAGAAGCGTCCATGGAGCCGGCTTCTGGAGATCTCTCGTAATGGCATCCATGACGACAACAAATAGGAGTGGGGATAACGCAGAGCCTTGATGTACCCCGACAGAGATGGGAAAATCCATCGATGTTCCTGCTGCCGTTTGCACTCGGCTCTTTGGACTCGAGTAAAGGATGCGCACCCACTCACGAGCTCTTCAGGCACGCCATGCTGTCGTAAGGCATACCATATAACGTCACGCGGAACGCGGTCGAATGCCTTCTCCAAATCTAGGAAGGCAAGGTGCACCGGTCTTTGTTTCTCGCGATGCTTTTCTAGCAGAAGGCGAGCGGCGTGTATGGCATCGATAGTGCTGCAACTAGCCACAAAACCACACTGGTTGGTGGTCAGCTCGACGATGTCCCGGATACGGCTATCTACAACTCGCTCAAAGATTTTCATGCTGTGCGAAAGCAGGCGAATTGGACGATAGCTAGTGCAGTCTCCTGGACTGCCCTTCTTCTTCCAGATAGGAATCGTCGTGCTTTGTTGCCAGCTTTCAGGCACCTTCTTCTCTGCAACGATCTGGTTGAAGAACTCCGTCAACCATTCTGCAGGATTCCAGCATTTTGATTTCCACAAGTCCGCCGCTAAGTCGTCAGGACCAGTTGCTTTGCCTGATTTCATCTTCTTCATGGCCGTGATGGTCTCCTCCGGTTATCTTCTGAACGGGACCGTGTACTGGCGGAGCGCAGGGGATGGCGGGATGAGTAAATTCGACTGTTGAGATGTTTTCGAAGTAGTCACGCCATCGTTTCAGTGTTTTCTTGCGGTCCGTCAAGAGGTGGCCATTCTCGTCATTTATGCCGAAGAACTTTTCTATATCCTCGGTCTGGCGATGGCGGGTCTTTGCAAGTCGGTAAACGTACCGCTCTCCATCGCGCGACTCGAGTTTCTTACTGATATCAGCAAAATGAGCTGCTTTCGCAGAAGCAACGGCCTTCTTTGCCTCTTTCTTCGCTATCTGATAGCTCCGCCAGTTCTCAGCTGTCTTTTCGTGAAGAAATGCGTGGTACCGCTTCTTCTTTTCGCGCACTTTCTCTCTGACCTGGTCCGTCCACAGCCACGTTTGCTTGTCAATTCTCCGCCGCCCCGGCTTCGTCATCCCGAGCTCGGATCGAGCTATCCGAGTTATTTCTTCGGCAGCACCTTTCCAGGTTTCGTCGACAGTCGTTACCGCTGGTAATTGAATGCGGGAAATGACGGCCGCTTCTTTTTCCTTCAGTCGCCACCACTTGATTCTCGCTGGCCCACACCTTTCGGTTAGTTTCGGTTTCGGCGGGGCGATCTTTAGCGTACAAATTAGTGGTCGGTGTTGCGTGGCGACCGTTTCATAAGGCACTGTTTTCGCGTCTGTTACGAGCCCTTGGTCGCGGCGCCTGACAAGTACGAAATCAATTTGTGTTCTAGTGTTACCGCTATAGAAGGTGATGAGATGTGAGTCGCGTTTTCGGAATTTCGTGTTCACAATGGCGAGGTTGTGCGAGTCTGCATACTCGAGAATTCGCTCGCCATCAGTGTTACGTGACCCATATCCAAAACCACCGTGACAGCTGTAACCGTCTTTCGTAGCGCCAACGTGCCATTGAGGTCACCTGCAACAATTATAGCTTCTTGTGACGGTACCTCAGCTGTCTTCTCATCAAGCAGGTTCCAGAACTTGTCCTTTGGCTTGCTCGGAGCATCCGGTCTGCGGAGCGTACGCAGAGAAGAAGTGGTATTTTCGTTGTTCAATGACGACAATGATCTTCATTAATCGGTCGTCGAAGCGCTCCACGTTTACTATCGAATCACGAAAGCGTTCAGAGACAATCATCCCGACGCCATTGGTGGTTTTGGGACCGCCACAGAGAACGGCTTTGAAGCCGCGGCCAATGTCCCTCGACTTGCAGCAGGACCACCTCGTTTCCTGCACGGCACAGAAGTCTATTCGTCGGCGCTCTAGCGCTTCTGCCAGCTCGCTGGAGCGGCCCGTCAACGTGCCAACATTTAATGTTGCAACGCGGGTCTTCGATACGTTGCATGGCTTTTGGACTAGCCTAGTTGCCCCCCGATGCCGTCCTTGCACCGGAGACCCTCGCATACTTTTCACACTCGCCGGGCTTTGCGAGTGCGCGTCGGCTCCCGCGGACGCCGTAGCATTATCTCGAGATTCATATGGCGACATTAACATTTGTGATGTGACGTGGGTGTTCGTAGGCCGGCCTGTCACGGGGGCCTGTCGCCTGCATTCGAATGTCCGTGGTCAGCTCAGCTCACAAAAGTGAGCAGTTTCCAGTGGCACCACTTGGAGGAACGGACACCGCCACCTCTCTTTTTTTTTTTTTCTTCTTCTCTTTCTCTTTTTTCGACCTTATCGTGGATTAATCCCTTGAGAAGGTGTAGTACGTCTCCAACTAAGCTGCGTGCCAAGATACTAATGCGGCTCAATTCGAACTCATGTAACAGCAAGTTTTGTAAGCTTTCATGAAATAATGACATCTAAAGCAAGTTTCGGTCAATATATTCGGCTATTTCGGTCAAACACGTGGAGACATTAAAGAGTTGGTGGGAAAAGTGTTATAGCCCTCTGCTTAGTTTTGATTTGAATCTAACACATCTAGGTACAATACCGCAAAATTACTTTATATAGCCGTGTAAGAAAAATTCAAACAACCTAAAAGAACTCATAGTATTCAAAATTAAGGCGAAAGAGGCTTCATCAACTAGTAGTCGGCAGCTCAACTTAATTGCGACCTGAATCAACTTGGACGTTCCCGAAGCTCTACTTTGGTTTGATGTGAGAGTTCAAAAAAGAAAGAGCGGAGGCGAGCGACAGTTTAGGAGGCGCCCATATTGTCTACCCTACTCAAGAAAAGGCAGGAGGATGAAATCAGGTGTCGAATGGCGGAGCGCAGAGATTGGACCTCTGTCGAATTCGCCCTCCTGACCAACAGTCTCGCTACAGCCGTCAGCAGTATTGTGCGCAAAGAGTTGGAATGCTTAAGGGAGCATGTTTTGAGTATCTCATTTACAGCAGATGTACAAGTCCCGTATCGGATTGGTGTTTATAGTATAGTCTCCCCGCCAATAAAATCAATTAAAGGAATCCTTCACGGAAAAATCATGATTCTATTTCAGCCATAAATCACTGGCTTGAGACTCATCATCCACGATAAGAATGAAAAGAACAGAAAAATTGCATTTGTTTTGGTAAAAAAACGAAAAAACCGGAAGGGCTGCTACGCGTTCAAAGTACCGCCGCACATCTGTCACAAATGCTGGCGACGGGGATGCTTCCACTTGGTTCTTGGAGTGCCTTCATACTTCATTAGAGACTCTTTCTGGCCTTTTGACTTATTGCACTTCACATCTCACACTTCTACTCCATCCTATTCTATCGATCGATTTGTCTCTACTCTCCAAAATCGCAGGCTTAACCTGATTCCTTCGTGTCACCTGATACGCAGTCGCCCTTATGCGGACTTCTTTCCATGCCCCGCCTTTGGCTCTCCTTTTACCTTCGATTGTCCTTGGGGTGTAGTTTTAAAAGTTGTTTGAAGTTGTTTCTCTTCGGAAACTGAATCCTCATGCGTGAAACTTTGTGTGCTGTTTCCAGTGACACAGCTGATACATCATGTTGCACAAAAGAATGCAAGAATTTTCCGCGAAGGATTCCTTTAAGACTTCTAAACGAAATCTGAGTGGGTTTGTACGCTTAGCCCGAGGTCAAAAGCCTCGGCGTCGGATGAATGCCAATAAAGAATCGTCCGGAATGAATCATGAGGAGTCACCTAGGTTCATGTGGATGATAACTGTGGCAATGAATTTCTGCGGCGTGCCTCCTGGGGAGGCTCTCACCCGGGGAAAACTGTTCGTCGCTGGTGAAGTATGGTGCTAGTGAACGTAGCAGGTTTCGGCAACACACTGCCAACTGAATCACTACCCAACTACGAGAAGACCATGCTGCTTATCACAATGCTAGGCTAAAGTAGCTCGCATTGTTCAGCACATAGTTTTCAGAAGGGATGACCTGAGCTATCATTTGGCCCTACTGCAGACGTGCGACCGCAACTGTTTTGGTCAGTTGGAGGGAAGACTCAGTGACAAGCGCTACTACAGTTTGTTGAGCGTCCACGCGTGAGCAGCATCTTAAGTGGACTTAAAACGAGACTGCTCGGTGTCCAGTGTCTCCTGGGCGTTTATGGCGGGTCATCAGTAACGATGAATCTAGTTGGCTCAACTTTAAAGTATTACTTGTTTATTTTCTCGTGCTATCTTTACTTAAGTGAAGATAATCATCATGCATGCAGTGCGCATCACTGAATGAGATAGCCTAATACTATGAACATGTTCATGAGATTTTTTACACGCTTTAAAAGATCAGGAAAATTTACGAGAAAATTCTAAAAAAGTTGGCAAGCGTATGTACTCAGCTTTCTATGCTGATTCATTATTCATACATAACTTGTTTAAAAGGAATCTTCCACGGAAAAAGCTCCGCCCTCATTACCACAGAAAACGATACCTTAAAGGAATCTTCCACGGAAAGAGTGATCATTTTGTCTTGTGTGTAGGATTAGTATTATCGAAACTAACGCTTATGTTCCGTTCTTTTTGCTATGCTCATGAGGCTAGGGGCCTAAGGGGTATCGTTTTTCTGTGGTAATGGAGGCGGAGCTTTTTCCGCGGAAGATTCCTTTAATAACTTCATTCGGCAGCGCACAATGACCCGAAAATTCGTCAGATGTCAAAAGAAAGTTATTTCTTCGCACAACCTTCTATGACAGTCGGTCTCTGTAATACGCAAAACCCGGCTATGGGGAATCGAGTTAAACTAGAGTTACCATCGACATTTCGTTCCACACGCTCCGCGCGGACATGCAGGAAGCGCCATGACCGGTGCCAAGTTCTATACCAACTGGAATTTTTTGAACAAGAGGCATCCTATTTTTGGAGAGGCCATCGGAATTAGCAGACACTTCGGGTAGTTGAAATTTTTCACGAAATTTTTTTTTCAAGAAACCAAATGAATAGGACTGCTACACATCCTAAATGCTAGTGTTCACAATCAATGAAAGACTTATGATAGTTTGCTACCAAACGCAGGCCTTAGGAGAGACTAGAGGTTCCTTGGATTCACTAGGTCCTTTTACTAGACTGAAATTAACGTCCAGCCATGAGATACGCGCTGACTAGTCAGTTCACGTAAGCCCACCAACTCTCCAACGCCGTCAAAGTGACAGCAAACACCATTATGAGTTGAAAATCGCTAGGTCAAAGCAAGCTGTACAGAAGTGTTATAGAGTCAATCTCCTTGAGGTAGAAGGAAGTGATTTGCGTCGTGGTCTCACAAAGGAGCTCTTTCAGAGTGTGAAGCGCTTTCTTCTGCATTTTATGGAAAACTCTTGCGTGGAAAACAGCACCGAGGTCATCTTCGCTGAGCGGGCTCGTTAAGACCAAAAAGTGGTGAAGGACGCAAGGTTCAATTTCCATAAAAAGCAGAAAAAAAAAGGATAAAGCATTTGCCGTTGATCAATCCCTTTTTGGGATGCGGCACGCATTCTACTTCCATTTGTACATTCGTAGTGGCGTTTGAATGCGATGTGGCCTATACAATGACTTGCGGGGGCCAGCCGATGTACAAGTCAGTGTTTTTATCCTCCCAGACAAGTCTGGTACCAATTAACCGACCCCGGAGGGATGGAAGGCTTGGTTGGCCCGGGCGACTCACGACCCAGGATTTGATCCCCGGACCGCTCGCGTGGTGAGCGCGCCACTTGTCACTACACCACTTCCGCCCTAATTTCCCATGGTGACAATAATTTTGCAATTTAGTTTGGAGCTCCCATCAACTCGAATAGCGTCAGCGCCAATAGGAGGTGCCACATTCATCATCTCCACCGGGTATTTCTTGTGAGAAGTTCCATACATCACTCCAACCCTATAAAATCACCACGTTCAAGCAAATTTTCGATTCTTCTTTTGGCCTTCAGGGGGCCCTCAGCGTGTTCTGTTTTGTAGTCTACGTGACTACGTTTGTAGCCTTACAGTATGCAAAAAGCGTTCAGAGGAAGCGCTTAGCTCTCTGAAAGGCCTTCATTGTCAGAGACTGGTCAGCGCAGCACATTTTTTTGTGTTCAATTTATTCACTCTGGTTCTGAAAGAGGGAAGTCATGGGCGTTTGAGAGCCAATATAAGTGGCGCCATACAAAATTGGCAGGAACTACTTAGAATTGCTTTGTAATCTAGGGTCTCGTGCCCCTTTCGCAGCCCTACTCGCCATATCAATGTAATGCGCTTCGGCAAATGCAGAGGCAAAATTGCATTCAAGCCCCGCAATGCTTCTAAATGAAATTCGAATGTGTGGCGCACCCCGAAAAGTACAATTTACGCAGGAAACTTAGAAAGTTTTATGGCGAATAAACTGACGACAATTCACCATGATCAGTATCATCTTGTCGTTGTTTTCGTGCACAAGCTTAAAGGCAAAGTTCGGGCTCAGACCCACTTAATGAGCCTTTACTGTGGCTAGAAGCGCTAGGTACGCAAGTGCAGAGGTCGCGTCACTTCCCTACTTCGAAAAGCGTTACTTAGACGCTAGGCGCTAAGAACTTTGACACGCTCCACCAGTTGACACGCTCCGCCCACCGCTCGATATCTTGTCTGCGTCGCAATGTTGATCTGCTATGCTCTCTCTACTCGGACTTCTCTACCGCTCTCCGCGCTCACATTATCTCTCATCTCCCTGCCGGCCTTTTGAACTTGTAGAGCAAAAGGCTCGTATTTCCTGTGTATTTCACGATTTTTTTCCTTTTTTCTCCACTGGTCCACTTCCACCCCTCCTTTCACATTTGAGTGGAATGACCTCATCAATTTAATCCTGAATCTTGCTTTTAACTAATTCACACTCCTCCACCAGCTCTGGATGAAGTATAAAACAAATGAAATGTGAGATAAGAAAATCGATGAGGAATGCAACTAACTGTAGAATAATCAGAGAAGCCATCAAACTTGGCATCTCATGTTCATATAAAGTCAATTTTGAGCAAACCATTTCGTATGTGCCCGGTCAATTTTTCAATGAGAATCGTGGAAGCATTCGAAGAATATTTGGTACATGAAGCAGGCGGAGGACAATGACAATTCTTACGGTAAGCTTTTCTGTCCTTCCGTAGAAAAAAACCCGCCTTCCCCTAGCTACCGAAGACTGCTGCGCGGAGGCTCGAAGCATCACTTTCACGCATGAAAAGCTGCCCAAGCTGGAATCCATCCCTTCAGGTTGGTAATTTGGTACTAGACTCGTCTGTGATGACAGTAGCACAGACCAGAGTGACGAGGCACGCAGCAATTGTTGTTTAAGCAACATAGGTGTTCGAACAATTGCTCCCCCCCCCAATGCACGGCGTATCGCAGAACAACTGACTGATCAGTGATCGTATTTCCTCGTCAAATAAACGTCTACTTGTGGTGGAGTCCACCAACCCTTTTGGCTGAAATGTTGTTCACCAGCACATGTTACATTTTAGCAAACCAGAGAGTAGGTACAGACGTCGCTGCAATTTCGAAAGAATTTTGTGACAAATAGGACACTTTGACTCGACGACCCTGTCACTGTGTATGCTGTTATTTCCCTTCTTGCTCCTACAAAACAAGCAAAACGAGAAGAGAGACAATCGCTGACTGGCTCATACTTCATACTATTACTGTGTGTTCGTTGCCTTTTTACGCTTTGGTGTTCAGCTACTCTCTTTCACTCGAAATATCGTCTAGCTATTACGAAAATGGTGATCGAATGCAGTCGTCGAACGATGACAGGCGAAGCGAAGAGTGCTTCAACTCGACCGACTGGTTTTGGCTTAGAAGAAATGGCTATGCAAACGTCTTTAAACAACTGTACAATGACAGTAACCATGTAAATACCAGTACAGCAATAACTACTCAAAAATAATTGCCTCAAATTGCAGTTAGCTTTACTGGAAATTTTATAACAAAAGAAGTTTTCAAAAAGAACACGAGCTGTTGTATGGTGGAAGAGAAGGGTAAAGTATACGGTGTTGATCGATCTCTTTCTGGGCTGCACCACGCATTCAACTTACATTCACATTCGTAAATGAGTTTGAATACGATTTAGTCCACACAGCGTTGCGGATGGCAGGGCAGGGTTTTTATACTTCTAGACCAGTATAGTACCAAACAGCCGACAACGAAGAGATGAAGTAAACCTCAGCGGCATTCGGACCGAGATTTGACCTCGGGACTACGCAAGTTGTAAGTGGCGTCACTAGATTATATTCGCCCATCATGCTTGCATAATATCAGCGGAACCGGGTTGCAAGTAATCTCAGAAATGAGTTTCACAACATCAATATTGAATTCGGTACATGTGACGATTCAACAAGTGCAGGTCCAGAACGACTGTCAGCATGAGAATTGTGATATTCAAAAAATTAAAAAATTCTCCGAATTGAGGAATTGTTAAAGCTACAAACCTGATGAGATACAGAAAACCAGGAATAGTGAGATGGCCATCGTTGAGGACTTCTTCATGATAAATTGGAGTTTAACGCGTATTTATTACCGAAGCGTTTTGGTGTCTTAATATCTGAAATTCCATAGCAGTAGCGTAACTGGTGCGCGTAATCGCAAAGCTAAGAATGTAGAAGCTATGAACATGGTACTACTCTTTTTGGAAGGCTTGAAAAACAGGGAATACATGACAGGTCGGATTGGTCAAAAGACGAAAAGTAATAAAATTTGCATAATTCGTTTGGAACGTGCACTGAGTCAACACACACGTCCTTTCCGTGTAGAAGAAAGCGCTTCGTTACAGTATTCTTACTGTTGGCAAGAATGTTTGTTACTAAAAGAGAGAGTGATGGGAATGGATGCCGACTGAATACAGAAGGCGGCTGAGACGAAGACGGCGTCGGTCGAGTGATCCAGTTGAGTTGACCTTAGCCTGAGAAGCCGGTACCGTGGGTAATTACGTAGCTGCACGTAAAGACGCAGCATCCAGACAGTTCTCCCGCACACCACACCTCCCAACCGTCACCCCCACTATGCATTTTCTGGTTTTGCTCTGCCTTCAACCCTCTTACGCGCCACGTGCTGGCCGTTCTGTCGACAAAGCAGCTGTGGCTTGGTGACGATGGTTGCTGCGCAGCGCAACAACGTAACAGGTAGCTGCAATTTCACGAATGGTTGAAGCCAAGGTGTGCCTCCGCGTCTGGATTTCTGGTCGGCGATCTCGGATGGAGCGGGTAATTCAATGGGCTTGGGACGTAGAAAGACGTCCAAGGAGACAACACAGCCATGCAGGCGCGAGCGGGGAGGGGTACGGTGAGGAGGTTGAACGTGCAAGGATACGAAAATCTGAAAGAGGGTTCACTAAATACATAGACCACACCGTATACTGAAAGAGCTAGCGCTTGAAGGAACCCCACCAACATTTGTTACAATTGACAATTCCAGCGTCATAATCAGGACCGCATTGATTTGTACCACAGTTTGCAACATAAGCTGTCTTGTCATGACGTCATTTGTTATACGTTGACGATGCGACGACTTTTTCGCATATGCTCTAAGTGGTGCACTTCCTTCTCAATTTTTCAAAAATACGGCTTAAAGACAGCGATTGCGATATGTCCGAGAGGAGCTTTGCTCGAGTATAGGCAACAGCTA
>MU894234.1:0-15285 GCA_036418205.1 Ostertagia ostertagi
TCGTTCTCCTCACTGCATCAACTTCAGCTTAACCTACCACTGCTTATGGCTAAGATCTAGTTTGATCACTGAGGGGTCAAGGGGTAGGGGTAGATAAGCTCATTCCACACCCTAGGCTTAAGAACTTGAACTTTGTCCCAATCCTTGATCTTTTGATGCTGAAAGTCTAGTATTCTGACAAAAGAACTTCATGATTACTCATGCCTATGATAGGATCGGTATCGAATGTCTCTTGACCTTTTAGGCTTTGACCCAAGCGATGGGGGCGAACCGTAGGTCTAATAAAGTGCTACAACCCTGAAGGTTCAAACAGAATGTTTGCTTCAAATCCCCCTTCACCCTCATTGTGCAGAGAATCAGCAGCTGGCCACGGCGGCAGCAATTTAGCAGGTGTGGCTCCATGAGCGCTGCACGATCGTAATCGACCCTTCGTCGTTTTTTTGTTCCAAAATCGGGCACTAAAATCCTGACACTTGTCCATACTCCACTGGAAATGGGTCCATGGTAATGAAAGGATTCTCTCATAGTTAACAACTTAATTAACGAACAAAGTAAAACATTGATCAGGTCGTTTTCGATGCACCATGCACTCGTGTTTCATCCTCTATCACAGAGGTTTTTCAAATTGTGTTCGGACTAAATGCCATAGTGGGTCAATGCCTGGGTCCTTGTCTTGTAAATATAGCCTTGGTTGGCCTTCGGAGGACTTCTTTTTCAGAAGAGGATTGATCAGCGTCGCACGCTTCCCTTTTTATTTTTCTGACAGAACACACAAATAGGCCACGTTGATAACCACGCAGGTATGCTCCTTTTCCGGCAATGGCAAGGCACTTCCTGGATACTGTGATGGGCATTTTTTAAATCTTTATCGAGATAATTTTAAAAAGAATTTTGAACTAGACCTACATAGCATGGTAAATTTTGATGTACTAAATGGCCTTGCCCTGGTTTCTGAACCTCCCTGGATCGAAAATGGCGCAACCGCGAAACATAACTAACCACCCAATTACAAATCCCATGAATGTGAAGACATCTTGCGAAACCAATTTCTCGTGACCAAGTTCGCCAGGATTGAGTCACTTGAAAAGCTCAGTACAAAACTAAAGTGCACGGCGCGGTTTTCAGAAACTGGCCAACAGCACGGTGCCACTACTGGTTTCCCTCATTGATCCGTTAAGCCGAACTGTCTACCGTGTACAAAGCAACACAGTGAACCCAGAGAAAGCCAGTTGAAGGTTTTCTCATGGAGAAAATCACTTATGGATGGCTTCTGACTAGACGACTCACTACGATGATCATCTCATTTAACTCAATATTATCCTCATTAAATCACCACCATGCTCTGTATCTGCTCATTGCGTTATTCACGTTTACTTCCTCAAAGCCTTCACATTTCCAAAAATCCATTCCCAATTTGAATTTGGCCTACATGGGACCGATCATGGAGGCCACGCAGCTGGTGTCTGTGATGGATTAATCAAGAGGAAGTGGTTGTTTCGAATTCCAAAGATTGATGATGGTGAGATCATTGACAATCAATAGGTAGGCATTTTTCTTGAACTCTGTGAAGGGAACTTCTGATTCGAGGAAGGCCCGATTCACCAGACCAATCTTTGCTCTATAGGGTGCACAGGGGCAAGGAAGGAACGCTGCCCCAATTGCTTGGAACCAGAAGTTTATCTCAGCACTAAGGACTTTCAATTTCTCGGTTCATATTTTTAACGAAATAGCTTTAGCGTGAACTTTATGACCCTGCCATGTAATCCAAATTATCATTTTCTTAATTCTAGGATTTTGCATGAGAGTCGATTGCATGGCTCTTTCGAAAGATTGATTGATTACCCTTTACTCTGCTATTTGTTTCCGCCTTATTACCAGTAAACAGATCATGCCAGATCTATCGCTTGACTTTAGAAGTTCTATATATTGTAAAATTCAAAGAAATAAAGAAAGGTTAGCGAAAAAGAGGAGCGCTCAGGGTGAGTGTCAATGAAATATGTCCCGAGGATTCGATGGCAGCAACCAGATTTCACAGATGTTCCAAAGTATTAAACAATTAATGAATACTTTCTTTGGCTTGGTTTCATCTCTTTAATGATCTTCATGGCTTCTAGTATCACTGAACTCGTGTCTTCGTTTTAAAATATCAAATCACTTCGGTCTTATCGTTGTTAATGACCAATCATTTTCGTTATCCTATCGTGGTTTTGTTCTTCCAATCGTATCAATTATCCTAGACTAATCTTGAACTTGCTCAATCAGTGAATGTTCCAGAATGTCTGAGAAGGTCACAGAAGGACAAGTGTTCGTAGTCGACAATCGACGACGCGACGAACTCATTAAGACGATCCTTATTATCGTGTTGATAATCGTATTCCCGGTGAGTGATCTATAAGCGAAGCATAGCACCCTCTGCTATCATGGACATTGTTCAGTCTAGCCACATTCGAACGAATAGGGTTAGTATGTATTAGGTACCGGATATCTTAATGTCGTTTTTTCACCAAGAGTATTGGACCAGCAATATTTCAGTTCAAAACCCGGGGAGGGAGTTAGTTTAATCATAAAATGACTTACTAGGATCCCCTCATCTAACAGTTAGAGTGGCAACCTTGCACGATCCAAGCTCGGAATTTTTTGAGTTAAAAAGTAGAGGCAGGTCGGTTTTGACATCCTCTGATAAATCATCCCTGTTACTTGCTTAAAAGTAAGGCCTGGACAAAGTAAGTGTACAGCTGGTTAGCGTAGGGTCTGCATTGCACGACAGAAAAATTAGAACTTATCAGCCCAAGTGGGCAGTTTTTTACGGAGACTTTTTTGCAACATAGGGTCAAAAACGCACCCTTTTTGAGCGCGCGTGAGGGGCAGGTGAACACATTTATCAGAATATCTTGCGGAATCAAATCCATAGGAATGTTTGCGCATCATCATTCCATCAGAGTGAAAGTATCCTACCATTTCAGCACAAGTCTGGTGCAGCCCCTTCTCAGCTGGCTTAACTAGGGCCATCTTTTTGAAGACGATTGCCGGCATCCTTTCAAAAACTTCACTGTCTTTTAGGAAACCTGAGGAGAACCGTTGAGCATTCCAAACGGTAGTATTCCTTCCAACAAAAGCAATGTTAGTTTGGTTGGCGGATCTGTAGCTCCCAGCCCGACTTTGATGGCATTTGGTACACACATACGAATTTGCGCAATGAACCCAGGAATTTTCAGAAAAAGGTATAAAAATTGGGGGAGAGATAAATTGTAAAGTAACAATAGGGACTAATAAGCAACATGTTACGTAGTATTAATAAGCAAAGAGAACGTTCTGAGAAACTGATTTTTCATGGTAATTGGCCCCGAAACATCCTGAACTCAGAAAAACGACATTAAGATATCCGGTACCTAATAGAATAGAAGGATGCGTATTTTAGTAGCGAATTGATGATTCACCTTAAGTGCTTAAAGGCAGCGATTACGACAAGTTCTAGAAGAATTTAGATAAGACGTGGTAGAGCTTAATGAAATGAGACCCCTTTTCTGGCTGGCGGGTTTTCACCCATGAACAGCTAACAGCTCAGAAAGCGGACTAGTGGACGAGTTCACCGCAGCGCGTTTGGTGGCCCGTGCCAGACCACGCTGCATTCGAGTTGCTCCGGTTGTGCTGCTGCTGGCACGCAGCTCGTCCAAATTACCAGCCAAAACTAGTGGGCGGATCGTCCTTTGGGGGCGGAGTGCTTTCGAAGTCGTGCTCAGTAAACCAGCGCACCCTTCATTGTGAAAGCGCCACATCTGGCTCCCTTGACAGCCAAGTAGCTGCGCATATGCTTCCCCGATGGGTTCCCTTTTTTCGTAATCACTCCTTTATAGCAATTTTCGGAATAAATCGTAGCCCATGTGATCCTCTTCGCCTGGCCCCGTGATACCTACTCGTTCAGTCGATACTTATTTTATTCCTCTTCGCGTACTCGCATTTTTCACCTTTGTTGCCGACACTGAAAAATGCCTTATCAACCCTCTTTTTCAACGAGACAGTTGAATATTACCAGAATCCGCTATAAACCTTCGAATGACCGCCAGCGTCATATCGGAGTGCTAGTCAAGAGGTCCCTGTGCAGCGGCGCAGCCAAATTGGTGTTTCGCGTCAATCATTGCAGTAGGCGATATCGTTCCCGACCAAACTCCTATCCAGCCACCTTTGAGGGCGAGTGTGGGAGCTATCGAAGCAAGATCCCTGAATACCTCTTCTTTTCTTCTCTCTTTCCCTTTATATGCTTTCCCACGAATATCGTGAGTTGCTTTTAACGTTTATGGAATTCTAACTGGTATTGAGCCTTTTGAGTCCTTCCATGCATTTCGTATTATTGGATTTTGAAAAGAAAAGAAAAATAAAATAATAAAAATAAATAATAAAATTATGTAAAAATATCTTGCTTCAAGAGTGAGTAGCTCATTATGGGATGGTTCACGGTAGGTCTTGGTCTAGCTGAGGGATCTTTACGTAGAACCCATCCATCAGGTCCGCTCTTGGTTGTTTGTTAGCCTATCCAAAAGTTCAAAATTTCGGTTTCATGAAATACTCTCTTGCTGATCTCTTCCCATTGTTGTGCTAGACGGTTCACGGATGAAATTGGTCCAGTTATTTTGCTCTGAAATGAAAGTGGAGGTGCGAAATGGACGGGTACTGAAAAAAGGGAGAACCAACGAAAACTCTAGAAAAGTGATCTTTCCAGGATTTCAAGGGTCTCAAAGGGTAACCAGCGAGATGAACGATAGTGAGCGTCGCCGGAAGGGGGAAGAATTAGCAGCGAGTATGGGTTAGTGTAAATTTGACTCATGATGGCAATTTTGAGCTATGTGTGAAAGAAATTGGCCGATACACTCTGTTCTTCTAACCTCTCCTACCCTGCTCCATCCCCCACCTTCCCTATATTTTCAATCATTTATCAGTAAGGTGAAACCGGTTCCACCTGACACACAGCAATCTGCTTCCAAGATTCTAAGACTGTGTTGAGCGGGGCTGGGTTTGGGTAAATGACCTTTGCGCTATTATTGTGTAATTTATTATATCCACTGTCTCCGAGTGTATACACAACCCCTGTACCCTCCCCCTGCTCCTAACTTTCACAAAATCCGAAACATGGCTCCGTGACTGCAAATCTAAAATCATGGACCGTAGATTACCCAGACTTGCTCCTACAGTCTTACTTTCCTCTGCGCTTTGCGTAACCGTTTGCGGCCCAAGTCCTAATTCCTACGTTTTCTCGTTGCTGGTCTAAGTTTATAGAATATAATGTTAGTAGAGTTAGAAGCCGATGGCGGAGTGTGGCGAGAGGTGGGCTTTCGCAATGTTCTGAGGTAGTTGAAGAAGAAGTATTATTTGGAGAAGGCTCAGTATAAATCGACAATAAAATAAGAAAAATGACATCTGCCGTTTCCAAAACTGTAGAGAGATTTATTTCGGAGTGTTTATTTCTGTAGAAAGTTCTGGTCCTAATAACACTACAACGTTTTTCAGCCAGCCGCTATCGCTGTACAAGCGAACGAGTGCAACATTCACGTAGTGGTCAGTCTGTTCTTGATGTTCTTCTTCATCATACCCGCCTACATTCATGCTGTCTGGTACTGTTTCATCCGAAAAGCACCCGAACATGTGATTGCCTGAGCAGCTCACCGATGTGAAGATATCCTTCTAACACCCTCTTCTCACTTTCGTTTCCCATCCCTCTAAATCGTCACTCCCTTCACATTCCGATTCTGTCACACAGAAGTACGCCATGCTCTCACAATCCGTTTGTTATTGACTTTTGAATGCTTTATGTTGATATGTTGTGTATTGATCGATTAATCAGCCTATTGAGTCGATCATCCGTTCGGGACGAGTTCTCACTTTGGGTGTGCGTCTTGTCGTGTGAGAAGGGGTGTAGCTCGGACGAGTACATTGTTGTTGAAAGTGAAGGTGGTTCAACTCAGCTGCAGTTGTGTCCCAAGGTTACGCCGCGACGCAACCGCTGGCTATACCATGGCAATAAATTCGCCCGAGTCATGTCCCTTCTTGCGGGAAAGGACGTCGCCCTCCCTCTTTCATCGTACATTACATGTCTAAATATTTTGTATTATTTTTCTATGATGTTGAACACTATTCAATAAACATATTTTGCGTTGTCGTATGGTAAACGTTGGGACCGCCACCTATTATGACTTTTGGTGGGTGGAGAGGTATTTTGGGAATACATTGCCGTACATAGTAAGTCGGTGGAGAAGTTCCCCACCCTGCCACTCTTGTAAATATTTGAATAACTACCCTGCATGGAATAAACAGAGCTCAAAGGTGTTGAGCATCACCACACATCAATGGGCTCAACTCTTGGGCAGCGGTTCCATTCCCTCCGCCTATAAGGACGGAGTTTGGAAGTGACAAAGTTGGCAAGCACCTTCCCTCCTGGTTTCCTGTCTTGGAATTTTCTGGTAGAAAGGTTGAAGGTGGCCGTGGAGGCAGCAGTTGGGCAGGGCAGGGTCAGTGAATGTAACCTATGAGAATTAGCGCGGGTACTCCTTCAACTCAACCTGTGAGGTTTGCTCGTGTTTCACGGCTGTGCTCAGCGCCGGTTTATTATCACCTAGATCCCCTGAAACCCTAGTTCGCCTGGCGCGAACACTGGTCCTTACCATCGGTCCCCCTACAGCGCCTCCTGAAGAGAAATTACTAAATTACTCTATTACTCGACGCCAATACACTATTGGCGCCGAGTGGTAGACGGTGGCAGTCGTATCTCTTATCTTCAGGATGTAGCGCTCCTAGAATACCTGTAAAAGGTTTGGGGCTGAGGACTGTTCGATCAATTAATATTTTGCATACTAGGATAGCGTATCGCACAATCTTCGTATCGCACAAGCTTCCACCGCCTCATTCCATGAGGTTTGAGAGCAAGGCCAACTGTTCGTTGCTGGGTAATTTTCAGAGTGATAAGATGATTCTTGGGTGAAGCGTCGTACTTGAAGTTTTTAGAGGAGGTCGAGGCGTGTGGTTGAGGCTGTCGTATTTGTGGTGTTTGTAGAGAGGGTGGTAGACCGACTAGCTACTACAAAATCCGAACCTGACCCTATGGTTGTGTGGTTTGAACTTTCGCGGTCTAATGCTTTCAACAGAATAGAAACATCCAATGAATGCACTTTCGCCTTGACTGGCGTTGTTAGCCACCTTCACTTACCCTAACTTATCCAACGGATGTATATTGGACCTAATGTTATATTTTTTGCAAAAAATGTGGTGAGCAGGGTCAACAGTTCGGTTGAACATTCTCAAGAGGATCCTATCTGCAACTTTGGATTAGAGGTCGTATTAGTAGTTTATAGGGGATCGTGATGGCAGAAGTTTAGGGACGTTTTTCACAATAGGGAACATTCCTTCGGGATTTTAGATGTGGAAACTTTTCACTGTTCTTTCCGGAAGTTGCTGCTGAATGCGAAAAATCGAGATTGAGTGCTGTCTCAGGTGTGACTATCTCCCACTCCGGTTGACGCTTTTTTGAGGAATCTCAGGGCGGTCAGGGTGAGGTGATGGCAGATTAGGACTTCATGTACATACACTGCAGAGGAGTGATGGGGAATAGGAATCGGTCGTATGGGGAACATTACCAAGATTGCTTCGTTTTCGAGTTTATTTCCCATGTCATAACTTCCTCGTTGAATAACACCCGAGTCAAGATTAGATCAGGGGCTCCGCCGAAATAACGGCTATAAGACTGAAAAACGCAGCCTATAGCTGGGCTCAAATCTGGTCTACGTGTGCAAGGCTAAAACGTGGGCATGACAATGGGCTGAGCACAATTTGCTACTTGGACTGCGTAAAGAATGAGATGTGTTGGGTGGAGTTCGTCAGTGGGCAGGGTTATCTGGTAAGGGTGATCACGAATGACTATACCTGTACCAGTTTAGCTCCGCACGCAACCGCGCGCATCACATGGTAGGCTTTAGTGAAGCTGGACAACTTGCTGAATATTAGGTCACGTGGCTGAGAAACTAACAGTAAGATGTTTGGAAGATGTGTCACATGAAATTTCAAAGGCCGTCCAATTTTGCTGAAGATTGTAGCGTAACGCGCAGTAGCATGCGGAATGAAAATGGTACTTATCATGACTTCGTAAACATTTAGCATTGATATCGAGCTCGGGCGATTTAGCGGTTTATAGAATTTCCACAATTGAAGAATCGGTGTGTAAGTGAAATATAACCAATCAATCAGCATCTAACCATGATGGAGATTGCAAATGATGGAAATTCGCTATTGGTCCCAGCCCAGATAGTTGAGCAGCTCAACTTTCTTTGCTTCTTTAGATGAAAGGATAGGAATGGAACATATTCACGTGCTAGGGACCTGGTTTAGTTCAACTGAGTGCACGCTCAACTGTCGCTACTTTTATCAGTACAGTTGCCGCTCATACCACTTTCTGTCACCTACATTCAACCCTCGCCACCTTGATCGCTTGCCAGTGATAATTGCAACGAAGTTGTAGAGACCTGCATTCAAATGCTCTTATCATTCCTTGTCATTTCTTATCAGTTCATACTGTTCGCAATCGGTGTCCCGGTCCCAACCTCCAGCAACGTGTAGGAGCTAATATTTACTGTCACCACGAAGGCTGCAACGAAATTAGCAGTACTCAAAATCCTAACTTCCTTATCAACCGTTATCGCTTGTTATCACTTCTGATCATCCGCTATCCGTGTTCCCGTCCCATCCCCTATACCACATGTGAGAGCCAAGGTTCCAATGTAACCGCAAGGGCCGCAACGAAACTGGTGGTATCCACACTTTGACGCCCCTTATCAGTTCTTATCAGTTGCTACCACATTCGTTCACTCAACTTCTTGGTCCCCGCCTCACCCCACATATCATACATGAGTGCAAACTCTCCACCATCAACGCGAACGGTGTAACGAAATTGGTGACATCAACATTTCGACGTCCGTTATCAGCTCCTATCAGTAGTTATCACTTCCCGCCACCCGTCATCAGTGTTCACCTCCGGCCCCCTATATATCCTAGAAGTTTGAGCGCTCTGGGTCCAAAGGGGGTGAAGTTATGAATTTCCGGTCAGACACACACACACACACACACAACCGCTTAGCCGATTATACAGTGCGTTTCATAAGTATAGACGCACCCCAAAATCTTACACGAATAGTTTCAAACGGATCCATAGGGTAACATAATGGCACTAGTAGGAATCATCGGAGAAATAGTCTCAGTTACAATACGTCTCGTAGTTATGAGAAATTTTTTCGAGGTATATTAGGCATCGACCCTGTTGCCCAACGTTTCATAAGTATAGACGCACCTCTAAGACACAATACTTTTATTATGAAATCAAAACAATAAAAACTCCTAAGTAATTAATTGTTTCTTAGTACTTCGTAAAGATAGAAGAAAGAGTAGATTTAACCATCCGCTGAGCAGTTATACGACCAGACGATTCCATTCCTGACTAATCACCACTCTGAGGTCGGTCACCTTAACAAAAGTCCCTCTGTGACGTTAAATATTGCAACCCAGGAGGCCTCAGATGTTTTTAATGAGATTGACATTGGGTGAACAAGCAGGCCAGTCCACAGTAGTTGCATTTCGCTCCTCTAGCCACGACCAAGTAGACCGCCTCATTTGGATCACAGCGTTGTCCTGCTAAAAAACAAATTCTCCCTCGCCATACCCTGCCAAAAAAGGTAGCGAGTGAGGACTGAGCACGTCTTTGTTTTCCGTGGAGTCCATGTGGGTGGGAGTGAAAGCGATTTCTTGCGTCCCACATCGGTGAAATACATTCCAAATTGTGACGCGTCATCCATCGAAATCACGCTTATTGGAAAACTTCGACACCTTGCACAGATCTCTCCATTAAAATGTATACCCGTCTAAACCGTTCAGGTTGAGCTTCTTCTCGTCGGAGAATATCAGTTGAGCAAGAAGTTTCGAATGGGAAGCTTTAAGAGAAGGGGTGTAAATTGGGCCAGTTTGCTGCCATATTCCTCTTAGCAAATTGGAGCCGTGCCTCTTTGTGAGACGCGGTGAGACGGGGAGCTGGACGGAGACGACTTCGCACGACGTTGCTGTTGCCACTGAACGCCCTCCACACCGCCGTTTGGAGGCAGGTGCCGCTGACGGAACTTTTTGGGGCTGAGTCGAGAGTTCAAGACCAATCGTTCAATCTGACGTTCTGCTTGCGGAGCAGCTTCCTTGGTCTACCTGATCCCTTTTTGCGACCGTAGGATTCCGTGTCACTTACGAGTTGATCGACGACCCTTGAGGAGCAACACAATTGGGGAGCAATTATGCGATTGCTCAGACATACCGTGTGCAGGGCGCGATCCTGAGCCTGCTCGGCAACTGGAAGCTGTGAGCCCCTGCTATTTAACGATATGATGCGTAGTACTTATGGCTAATTACTGCTTCCTTGAACTTAACTTTCGCAGGCCAAGTGTTCAGTTTCATGGCGATTTCTAAAGTGCGTCTATACTTATGAAACGGTCCATTTGGTAACAAACCGTTGAAAAATACCCAATTTTTCTCCGATTCAAATAAAACCTGTCTCACAAAGGTTTTCCGGCACGCTGATTACGATATTAACAACCCTTTTTGTCACGGATATCGTTAAACTTTGATGACAGCTTTTTTGAGGGTGCGTCTATACTTATGAAACGCACTGTATACGCGGCCATGGATGTGGGATCGTCGTGGACTTGTATTTTTATTTTCTTGTGTCTGTTTTTTGCGAATGACTCGATAATATGAAAACTTTATGCTTAGCACTCCGCAGTACCAACGAGCATAAGCACAAAAATACCATCGGAAAACGGAGAGCCAATACAATCGGGGTGTGCTTGCATTATTTCTTCGATCTGTGAGAAGAGCGGTGAGAGCGGGATGACTTTCGGGAACGCGACGATCTGTGGTGGGAACGTCCTGAACGTCCAGACTTCGATGATCGATGCGAGCGTTCAGAAGACTTCGGCGAGTGGCGAGACTTCTTGGAACGGCTTGAATGGCCCGATTTGTGCGAACGACTCGATTTGTGTGAGCGACTCGATTTGTGTGAGCGACTCGATTTGTGCGAACGGCCCGATTTTTCTGATCGGCCTGTACGCTCAGACTTCTGTGAACGATCTGATTTACGGGAGCTTCGTGATCGTGCACTTTTTGACCTCCTGCTCTTCTTCCTCTTCCGTCTAGATCTACTAGCTCGACTTCTGGTCATACGTCTACTTGGTGCCTGAAAGTGGGAAAAGTTACAAAGGAAATTTCATAGTTGCAAAGCAATTCTCTTACACTAGCGTAGTGATAACCGGAGCAGATGTGATCTGTGTACTTTTTCCATTTATCTGCTTCCTTCCAGAGAATCATCATGCCAATGCAGAAGATAACGATGGCGAACAAAATGCCAGCATACATGTAAAGCAGATATAGGGTGATATTGTACGTCGAGTTCAAAAACGAACCCACGAAAAACAGTTCATAGATATGTGGAATCGTCGAGTTCGGATGACGTATATGGCTTATCTCAGACATCTGGAAGAAAGTTCAATTAAGACAGTCCAATGGAGCGTTCAGAGTTGGCGATCGCACGTGCGATTAGGCGAGTGGGCGATTAGGCGATTAGTCTAAAATGAAAAATATACGTATAGATTAGGCGATTAGGCGAGTAGGCGAGTAGGCGATTAGGCGATTAGGCGATCGCTCAATGGGCGGAGCAACAAATCAATACGTATCCTTCTCTTATCGCCTACTCGCCTACTCGCCTAATCGACTACTCGCCTAATCGCCTAATCGCACGTACGATCGCCAACTATGAACGCTCCATAGGGCAGTGCTTTGCGATCGTATGTGTGATTAGGCGATAGCTCAGTGAGGGGTGGAGCACACCAATCGAGGGCACCTGACAGAAGGCCCGTCGCGCGGCGGGAAGGCAAAGACGTAGACGGGTTAGCTGACAAATCGCTGCGTGTTCTGTGGTCGGCGTCAACTCAAATGAAGCATGCTATAGTACATCCCACTTCACAGAATACGCGCTACGACTCGCCCCCTGACATATCTGCGTCTCTGGTTCTTCGCCGCGTGAGGGGCCTCCTGTTGGGTACCCGGACAGTCGATACGAAGGCATATTCACTCGCTTAACGGCCCATTCGCCTGATCGATACGTATCCTTTTCTATGGGCTAATCGCTTAATCGCAGTCGCCTTATCGCATAAAGAATGGCGAACTCCAGGTGTTCAACGTCTCATCATCAGACCATGTGAGTTGTGTAATAGTAAACGCTGAGAAGAAGGATTGACTGACCTTCTTGAGTGAGAGCTTGTAGAGAAATGAGGCTTATCCGTGAACACACCTTAATGATAAACAGTCAAGTATTTGGACTAATTTCTCAAACTTCTGATGAAGGAAGATGATAGTGATAGTAGGCTTTATTCCTCACAGTAGTTTTGCCCTACACAGCACTAAATGAGGGAGCAGACAACGCTTCCATCCCCAGGATAGGTTACTCGATACCATTTCTGTGAGTAGAGAAACACTGGCTTATGGAGAATAGTACAGGGTCGAAAGGGGTCTAGGTGGATGCGGAGCCTCAGGAGGTGGAATGGCTGGTACATTAGTGGGAAGCGCGAGATTTGCTATTTCAGAAGCCATAAATTTTTCCAGTTTGACGGGTGGAAGGGGTTAAGTTGGGCTAAGCTTCAACGACAATCTTGACACCTTTGATCGGGAAGGAAATCCTGGAAGAATTTGCACGCGGAGACCTACGAAGACCTCCCTTGAAGGAGAGCGTTGGCATTGCCACGGCCTTTTCTTCTCGATGCAATGTTCATCCTGCCTGAGAGGAAGCATGACGTGGATATCTGTAACAAAAAATGCCAGAAATATGGAAGAAGGTTGATCAATCCATCCAGCAGAGACCTACAAGATGTCCAATCAAGGACTGTAGCTGGTATTAATTCCTTGAAAACTGTACAGCTATGGTTGCTGTAGGCTTGTGCTCGATGCTTTGTTTGTTTCATCGAAGATCATCCTGCAGGATCAATCAAGTCTGAGATCAGCTCTAAAGTGATGAAGTTGTTGCGTGATTGGAAGATCTCGTAGAAAGGATTGAAAGTTACAGGCACGCCTCGACAAAATATTCAGTTCTGTAACAGCGCATTTGTGGGGAGAGCGGACGACCTGAACTATTTTTTCTGCAAGCGCGTTGAGCTAGAATACTAGGCTTACGTGCCTAATACGCAGCAATCGACAAGCTACCTAACGCGTTGAAAGCAGCTCGTATTTAGCCGCCGACCTATCTGCCGACCAGTTTTGCGGACGCTTTCTTTAACTCTCCTCCTTTGAGATCAGGCAGGTGGGACTTCTAGGTCAAATTCTCGAAGTTGAGCTTCATTGTTTTCTGTCCCAAGTACCTGATCCCCGTTTGAATAACTCCATGCTGGATGAAATCGTGTATGGCAAGGTAGCTTTGTGCTTTCAAAAAAGGCGATAAACGTCGGCCAAATAAATCGTTGCTTACAATCTCGGATATAAACCGAATTATTCTGACATCTATATCGAAAAAATGCTGAGATGGATCGGAGTTGCCACCTATGGATATGTTTTAGAACTTATTGAAGTCATTTGGAATGGATGAGGAAGAAGCGTTGGCGCCATGTCCTTGGGGGGGTGGGGTGGGGGAGCGTTGAGAGACAGGTGAGCCGATCACTGTACTTGTGAGTAAGTCTCAGGCATGAGAAGAGATTCTGTAGGAGATGCAAGCAATGTCTTCCTGGTGCTTCCATCAGGCTCTGTTGTGGATGTCCACTCCAATGGGGGGAGAGAGAAAGTTCACCGGCGGCACGGACGCGAGCGCGTGCCGGTGACATCAAAATAGCGTCGCAGCTGGGGCAGATTTGAAGGAAAGACGAACCCAGTGCCGGATTAACTCTTCGAAGAGAAGAGGGCTTGCGTGAGCAGTTCTCATTCTGTACATTCTCATTATTCGTCCCTCTCCGTCAGGCGTAATCTACTACTGTTTCACAACGAAAGAGTTCGAGAAATTTCCTGGAAAAAACTTTGTCGACCTAAGAAAGGAATTTTCTGGTCTGAATTCTGACTTTGCTGAGGTTTTTCTATGCAGTAAAAACCTCAGCAAAGTCAGAATTCAGACCAGAAAATCAGAATAAACAGAAAACTGGAACAAACAATTCATTTCCGCATTATATGGGAACGGGAAAAGGAAAAAGGTCTACTGGAACCGAAATCACCCATGCATTGATGAAATGTTAAAGGGAGGAGTCGGTTTAGCGTCCCTTTAACATTCACAATCGAATGACGCTTACAGAAACTCGTCCACCGCCACCGCGACGTCGCGGCCACGACCACTAGCGCGGGTCTTCCGGACGATTCTGTTGACACGCACCCGTTTTCGAGTGGCACTATAGATTGAGGACATCCCATGTATTGGGTACGAAGTGCATTGCCAAGCTGCACATGTCATTACTACGCTTTTGAATATCTTCACAGAGGCCATGTCTATGCAATAGGAGATGGCCAATTCGTATCCAATATGGAGTCTTTTTCACTTGTTCTAAAATAATAATTTGCAGCTGTTTCAAGGTGAGCTCGCGAGACCATTCGCTCCAGTGCGATTACGTTCCACCACACAAAATCAGTGCTTCTCCAAACTTGATGTACAAAACGCCGAATCACTACCGACTGCAATAGTGTTGGCATGCCTACTCGTCCGTAATTGATGGCCACTATCGATGCGCGTGCAGCCAATCGCAGCCAAGTAGGCGTCCAAACTGTCCAACACTACTGCAGTCCGTGGTTTATTCACAACCACGGGAAGGGCAGGCTAATAATAGAGCAGGGCATGTAGCGCGTGCTAACGTGCTGCGCCATTTCAGAAATGTGTGTGATTGACGGGAATGGTCTTGCCGGTTTACGGTCTATGTATGTGTGTGCTAGTGGAATATGTTTACAACAGAATGTGGGGTGAGCCTGTGGGTGTACTTGCCCTGCGCATCCACTGTCTGTGCTTGTTTTTTTGTGAATGAACAGCCTTAGACCCGTATCTATGGGTAGACACGGTTCTCGTGCGTGGAACTCCAATTCTCAGCCCAGGCTTAAGTCGTGTGAACAATTGCCTACGGTTTGTTGGATAGACCCTTGAAAGCAAGCCCCAGGATAAAAGTGATGATAAGAGCTTTTAATAGTGAACAACGAGACAGGGCGATGAAAGAGAACAAAATACGCGAGATAGTACGTCGTTCGAGCACGCTAATCTCT
>MU894235.1:0-11167 GCA_036418205.1 Ostertagia ostertagi
GAGTCTTTCGATATCTGTATGGTTCATAAACTGGTACAGGGCATGTGTGGTGGTCACGGCTCCAACATCTTTACATATTCGAGAACTAGAGGAGGCTCTATGAAGATTTCCTTGGCAAGACCTAAACTAACTTACGAGCGAGGAGCTTCACTTTTAGGGCTGGCAGTGATTATCTGAAATTAGTGAAAAATATACCCGCCTCACTATCGCTGGCACAATTCAGACGCCGTGTAGTTAACTTGCTACGAAGCAATGCCGAGTCCTAACGTTTTCTGAGACTGATTAGCGAACCATATTATCTTTGGTTTTACGTAATTGGTTGTTTGTATAAGCGTTAATAATTACGTTGTGTTCTTTTTTCTCACGTTTGCCTTATGTAGACGTAATAAACTTATACTTATGTGGCTTACCCAGGTGGTAGCGCGCTTCATTAGATCCATAAATGATACCTACGATAGGAATTTTTCGAATTATTTTTTTTTCGAAAGGATCCTTTATCTTTTCACCCCTATTTCAATATGAAATTCGCCTTGCCTACGAATGACGTGATGTTTTGACGGTTTGAATTGAGACGAAAGTGATCGTAGTGACTGCATTCTGCCGTCTGTTGATGACGTTTCGATGAGCAAGTGAGAAGCTGGCGCAGCACTTCAGTCTGATTGCCTGTCGCGTGCAGACCCCACTCCATCTCACCGTATTCCCGAGTTCCAGCCGGCAAGCATCCCATTGGCAGTGCAGGAAACTCATCTTTGAATTTTTCAAAAAAGCCATTATTTTCCTTGAATTTTTCTCGTGCTAAACATCACCAACTGCTGAATCATTGTGTTCGTATTCATTCTTGTGCTTCGTATTCGTCACATATATAAATAGTTATCAACATCGTTTTTTCTCTTCAGCTAGATATTCAATGGTGTATGGCCTCACTGACGCTCTAAAGAACCTGAACACCTATTGTCAGGAGAAGACGACGCGGATTCGCGAATCCCTTTCTCCATCGCGTAAGACCTTATTTCTTGATTCTTCCTATTTCCTGGGCTAAACTGGCAAATCAAATACGAGGATTCGGATGCAGCCTCTATGGCAGTGCTCCAATTGAAACCTGTGCCCCTCTAGGGTTTCAGGTAGACCTTTGAGAGCTTCCTCGAAATGCTGTTGTTCACGTGAACTCTTACCATTTTCCAGTGATACCAGCTATTTGCAACATTCGATTAGCATTATTCAATTCTATGGAATTAGTTCAAGAAAAAACGCTGATCGCTGTCCTGTCGGACCGCCGCTTTGGTTTGCGCCATGCCTTCCATCTGCACTTGCACTGACAGGCATTATTTGTATGCGTTCCAGCCCTGCAATCATGCGTGATTGGATCTCCGTGACATTAGGTGGATAAACGATAAAGTGCTTAAGGCATTACGCGTTGTATTCATTCCTTTGGATGCGCCGCACTTTTCTACTTCCATTGTAAATCTTATGAATGCGTTGTGGCCATATACATGAATTCGGGCGCCCGAGCCATTTAACAAGTCAGCTTTTTATCCTTCCAGACAAGCTGACAATTAACGACCCCGGAGGAGATGCTGAAGCTTGCGTCGCCTGGCGTACACAACGACCCAGATTGATCCCTCACCGTCCGCACGTGTGAAGTGCGTTCTCCCGCTACACCACTGCCCCTCCGGTACATTATGGTATTGTATCCTCCCAAATAAGTTTGTGTCAAGCACAATCGCATATGAAGAAATTGATCCGCAACTAGAAGACGAGCGTGTAATCAACTTGGCGCTTGCACAAACCTCTTTTCGCCCTATCAGTAAAGATAAGCAGACAGGGCGCTAAACTTTACGAACTTTCATTAGGAGGGTATGACTGTGGACCGAACTCTTTTCATTTATTCTAAGGTTAATAAGAAATGCTTAACCTAGCTGTACACAAATCATAATTTAGATCTGACTAGTGCAGTCGGCGTTTGCAATTAATTCATAAATGCCAGTGCCTATTTAAACGCTGAAGCTCGAAAAGCATGTCCCACCAGGATCAAATTGATGTAGTTTTTGCGCACCAATACGAACGTGTTGATCGAAATGGGCGGACAATGAAGAAAAAAGGAAAAGAATCCGTCGGAAACGCTCAGGTCGAGGGCTTACTTACCGTCGTAGTCGGCTGTGCTAACCATAAGGCGTATGAGACCGCCACGGAGGGGAGAGTAGGAGGCCGAGAGAGACGTGCAAATATGAGACAGGCACGAGACAGCATTCTGATAAAAGAAGGAAAAATTGCAGCTTCTCAAACTTTGCATAGCGCTCTCGGATAATTTCGGTGCACGAGCATGCCACATGTGTGTTTGTCCCGAGGGTCCGTCCTGCAGACTAAAGGAAATCGCTAACAGACCTTGGGATTGCCTTCATAAAATATTCTGAGCAACTCCTGAAAAGAAATATTGCTGCGAACTGCTGACAATAGGAGGCTACTGGCCGAAACAAATGATAGTGAAGCATCGATCCTGGACGACTTCCTTCTCCGCTGATCTTGAAAATCTATGCACCGTCACTTCTCCAAAATTTACCATAAGTCATTGTACGAAGAAAACTTTACCAAGCAGTCCTTACATGTCCTATGAGGTATTTGCTCACCAAGAGTCCAAGAGTCCACACCGCAGGCCTATACTTATGCAAATTCATGATAGTAACGATGTAGAAGTCTTTGGATATGTTTTCAAGATGGGTATAAAATAGTGAAAACATCATAGTAATAATCTTATGCCTTACCTGCACATCACTGTGGCGCTTCTCGGCTCCAATATTTATTATTCTTTATTTTATTTATATTTATGGCATCGGCATAGTGCGCTATATCATACATCATATGAAGACTATGTGCAAATGTGCAAATCAATAGTATGAAATCGCACATTGACCTTTAGGAAAACAAGCTACTATGCACAGAGTAAGTGTAATTTCAAAGACCCTCTAATGCAAAAGAGGATATCACCTCAGCATTCCAAGTATTGCTAATTCAATTCAATCCAATTCAATCTATTACATGTTCTTCACATGTGTTAAACAAACAATGAAAAAGGAGAATACAAAACAAAACTTGAAAAACACAACCACATAAACTTGAAAAATTAAGAACATAACAGCAATAAAACGGAACAGAAAAAGGAGGTAATATGTTATAAGCAACAAAACTTATTTGCCCTGATTCAGATAGAGAGATACCGCTTTTTTGAATTGACAGAAAGAAGCTGGAACGGGGAGGCCCTTACTCATTTTAGCATACTCCATTCCCGCTCGGAACGTGAAAAACCTGCGCCCAACCGAAGAGTGGGGTTGCCGAAATACAAGCTTGAGCTTCTCACCCCTAGTCCGAGAATGGACCAAGTCATAGAATGCGTGTCTGTCCAAATGAACTCTTGAGTTAATATGTTATAAACCATGATGATGTCATTCCTTCCTCATCCTCAGTTGCAACGGTTCGAGACCAAGTATTTTGTTCCTTATCAGTCCTCGAGGAATGCTACTGTAGGAGAAACCCAGTGCCCTGAGGAATAACTTTCTGGTGAAATTATTCTGTATCTTTTCTAGTCTGTTCACATCGGTTTTACGTTTTACTAATGAGCGAACCAATTTATTGATTTTCTTCTTTTAACAGGAAAGGCATTCAACTTTCCATGGAACTTTTAGTTGAGACCTAGCATATCGATAGGGCGTCAAACTCTGATTACAAAAAATGGAGAAACTAAAATGAACCTGCCAAGGAGAGTTGTGAATATCAATTTGCGGAGAATAAGGCGTTAAGTATTAATCCTTCGGGACTTGCAACTTTAAACTCCTTTGGCGCCGTAGTGTGTTGTGCTTCTGAAATTTGCATCCCACAATTTTGCGAAGAGAACTTAATGATCTTCCAGGTAAAGCGAGGGGGGGGGGAGCACTACCAATCACCACTCCACGCGACTCTGAAAGTCTTGGATATTCAGCACGAGATTCTATAACCAACCTTTACTTTAGCCAACTAAATTCGACGCTACACAATCTCTTGGCAGTTCATTTCACAGTTTGTTCATATTTCAAAGCACTCGAAGCTATCCTGAGATTGTGGTCTCAATTCGAACAGACCAACAGAGTTCAATGCTCTCCCTGATAAGTACTATGCAAGTAGCGCTAAATACTTGAGTAAAATTGAAGTTCAGCTGGATTTATCAGCCCTTTTTTCGATACTCCATGGGAATACCACTCAGTGAGATAGAATAGCAAATTCGACTGCGATTTTGCCGATAGAAGAACTGGGAGGGCAGCCGCGGAAGATGACAAGGTCTAATAGTTTATCCTCTCATGACTGAGTTGAGTAGCAACTAACCGACCCCAGAGGGATGGAGGGCTTACTATTAGTTGGCCTGGACGACACACGACCCAGGATTTGATCCCCGACCTCGCACGTGGTGAGTGGCGCTTCTCGCCACTACACTACAGTTCTGCCCACAATCTTTCCATATCCACATATCGTTGAGATAGATCGATTTTGCCTGGAGTATATCGTTACGAAGTGATATACGATGGGATACCCGTGTTAGTTTTCGTTGATCTCGCTTTCGACGACCCTCTTATCTCTCTTGGTTGTTCGAGGTTTCAAAATGCACTTCACCAAGTACTTCATAAACCGTTCGTCGTCGATCCAGGTAACAAAGTGTCTAGCGACTGAGTAAACAAACTCTCCCATTCTTTTTGCACGTCAGCTGAGCTGATCATATCTGTTCTACGCTGAAATAACAGTTTTTAGATACTTTTTCATATTTCTCCATTATCACTTCTTTCTATGCAAATTTAGGTTGTAGGGAAAAGTTCTCGCGGTTTTTGACACATATCATTACCTTAATTTTTTATCAACAAGAAAACATATTAGGAAACAAAGTAATCACCATCACGTTCTATCACTCTTCGCCATTTTTCGGGCAGACTTTTGATGCCTTCGGCAAAGAACTTTTCTGGCTTCGATTCAAAAAAGTTGCTCAACTCAGAGCTCAACGTGTGCCCTATGAAAATACAGAGAGACTTCCTTACAAACTATACTTTAATACTATTCTTCATTTCTATAATTATTTGTGACATAGTCGTAAAAAGACTATATTTAAAAGTCGAAGCTAGAAATGTTGCTCATAATATGACACAATAACTGGACACCTCACAGTTTTCTAGGATATGACAACCAAAAAGAATAGGTAGGAGAAAGGATTTGTGGCTTTCTTTCTACATTATTGAATTCAGCATGCCCTGAAACTTCTGAAACATAGTCTACTCACAATCAGTTTCGCAAATTGATAGGGCCCAGGAATTTTTCTGTGGGAACTTTCGAAAATTCCCGTTTCAAAAGTTCTATAAGATGTCCTGGACAAAAGCGTTCTAGTTTTGCTTCATAACGATTTCCCAGATGTTTTCTATAGGGTTTAGACGCGAACTGGATGCGGGGCAATCTATTACATTGACTTCGTTGTCTCTAAGCGACCGTTTAGCGGATCGGCTACAATGGATAGTGGCGTTGTCGTGAATGAAGCTGAAATTCTACTGGCGATCTTAACTTAGCAACGTCAGCCAATGATCAGCCACATCCTCGTGGTCGCTGGAATCCGTCCCACACCATTCAAGAGCCAGAGATTACAGCAGCGGTGCACAATAAAGCCCAGACCATCTAGGATCCGCCGCCGAAATCCCTTCGACTGAAGACCAGCGGGTCTTTTCCGGGATTCCTCCATCAGCTGTGATATCTGCTCACCCCGACAAGATTATAAGCTCAGGAGGTTAGGGTTGAATACCGTATATCTATCGGAAAAGTTAACCCAAACCCAAACCCAATAGATCCTCATCTAGTCACTGTAATGAAAGTGCCCTCTCATCCTGTAGAACTACTGCTGAATCCCAGTCCGCGTCCATGTTCCTGTGAGGTAATTCGAGACGAGCTGTTTTGTGGTGCTCAACCAGTCAAAGGATCTTCGTCGTTAACTTCCGGTACTTGGAGTTGAGTTGACAATTATCCAGATGGATATTCTCGCGCGGGAAGCGAAAGTTTATACAGAAGTGGCTTACTGACGTGATAGGACAGAAAATCTGGGTAAGACATTACCTTTGTATTCCAATGATGCTTTTGGCCTTCCAAAGATGCTGTTATTTCCCTAAAGGACTGTATTTCTTATAAAATTATCAGAGATTGGCCACGTCGAACATTCGACCTTTGCACGAACTTGTTCGCAGGTGCAAAGCTTCAAGGCACAAGTCGGGATTGAATTGATGCTTTATTTTGTTCAAACATTAGGCAAGGGGTGCAATGAGGAACATTAGTGAGGAGAAAAAGCAAAAAGCACCATAGAAAACACTAACGTAAGTATTCGCCTTAAAGCAACAGTCCAGGAACGAATTTGCGGGCCAAAAGCACCTATATGGAAGTTGTAGGTGAAAAGTGGTCGAACGTAAAGAGAAAAAGTGAAGAAAACGCCCAACTGGGGCTTAGACAGGGACATGCCCTGCCGTTTAGGGAGACGTGTGTTGGACGAGTTGTCCGAACCTGCCCGTAGTACATGCGCTTTAATTGCAACTGCTGGCAAATAGCTGCATGCTTGCAAATACATAACTATTTGCCAGCAATCGAAATTGAAGCGCTTCAATTGCGTTCTTATGGAATCGACCTCATACAGCGCGGCGGTCCCGCAACGACCGCTAGTCAAGCACGGACTCTGCACAGCGTATGTTGGGCGATCCGCCTCTTTATGGGTGATCCGCCCCTCCAAGAGGACTTCGACCCCTTCCAGCGCATTTTAGAGGTAGGTTTTGAAATTAAAGACATTTCCTATAAACTTTAGTTGGGCTGGGGCATGTTTTGACCGCCTAATGACCAAGTAGTTGAAACCCTGCCTGGACTGTTGCTTTAAAAAGCCGAGAGTCGGAGAGCACAGCTCTGCGTTAAGGTTGGAGACGCCGAGCAGTACGTCGTGCGGCGAGAGGACGCCAAGAGACCACGTAATGCCGCGGTGGTATTACGCTGCACCACACCACGGCCTTTGTCCGCCACGTGTCGCGCAGTTTTGGCGTCGTGTACAGTGTCTGCGGCCTCAGTGCTGTGAGGCCACCATCTGCACCCGGGAAGAGACTTCTGCTGGTTACCTAATCCGCGACTTCGGTGGCTTTCATGCCCAGGTCTACTAAAAGAATTAATGCGCTTTTACTGAGCATTGGATCCGTGGACTCGCAAGTGACATGTAAGGAGAAGAAATTCCAGCTGTTGAACGCATCTTCCCACCCTATACTTGACAGGAACTTCCGAAACTTCTCATAAAAATGTTTCTATACTACATCAAATTAAATTAACTCCTGGGATCAACAGACCATGGTTTCAGAGTAAGCTATTCAAGAAAAACGGCAGCAAGCCATGAACTCTTCACCCTAACGGAACAGCCCGTTACCAGGGCTGGCCCCTTTTTTGTTTTCTTGCGTTTTTGCTCCCACATACGAGAGGGAAGTCAGGGTACCATAGCATTAGCCGAAACCGACTAATCGACCTCTGCACATATCGTCGCTTCTGTCCTCAAAAGAGTGTGAATTCAAAGAACTGGTCGTTCTAGAGCTACCGACTTTTCAAGTTATTTATGCGACAACCCCTCCCCCCCCTGATTACTCAGGTTTAATTCATCGCTGAGCTATTAGGTCGGTCAAAAAGTATCCGCAGTTTTGCACCTCGAGAATTTTCCCGCATTATTTTGGTAATTTCTTCGGAGCTTGTCAAGCAATTTGGGTGTCATGTTGTAGGGAAGATCAGTCCTTTGATTCAAATATAAAGGCTTGGAGCAGTTCGGAAAACTCGTTGTTTCGCTCACTTTTTTAAGCTCCAGAAAATCGTGATTTTCGAGTGTTGGCACTTCCTGTCCTTCAAACTTACACCAGACACGCCTAGAATCGCTCTTGATTATACGACTGCTTCCAAGAAGAGAATGCACGCAGATACGCTTAGCACCATAATGCTCTTCAGGTACGATCCGATAAATGAAAACTGAAAATGATGCACGTATAAAATCAGACAGCCCCCTTATATACAGGATCACACAAAAGGAACGAATGGAGCTTGTCACAGACACTCAACCGCAGGTGTGGCAGGAGAGCATGGAGGCTCCGAATGCACCGTCCAGCCGGCCGCAGCGCCATGGAAGAGCAAGGTACACGCGGTCCATCATTCTGTTCATTCGATCTGATCCATTCTGGCAGCTCGAATCATTGCGGCGCGCAGGAAGCTTGGACTTCTCATTGCAAGAGAAGAGAAAAGCTTTCAAGTTGGGTAATGGTGTGCGATAAAAATGTCTTCGGCACACTAGTAACGAAAGAGTTCCTTTAGTCGCGACGAAGTTAAGCTGACTTGAGCTTGAAAACCCTAAAAGTTCTTCCAACTAAAATGCCTTATTGCTCGATGGTGCAGGTTGTTGCTAGCTCTGAGAATGGAGTCATTTGACGACAGAGGAATGCTGTTGTGAAGAAATAACTTAAAGGCAGCGATCACGATGAAGAGGGAGCACATCAGATAAGCATATGCACCACATGAAAATCAGTTACTTGGCTGCCAGGGAAGCGAGGTGTGGCGCTTTCACGACGAAAGGTGCGCTGGTTGCTGAGCAGGACTTCGAAAGCGCTCCGCCCCCAAAAGCGATCCGCCCACTAGTTTAGTTGGTGATTTGGACGAGCTGCGTTGCCAGCAGCGGCACAACTGGAGCAAACTCGATTGGAACCGCGATTCAGCATTCTGCCACTGAGCGCATTGCGAGTGAAACGATCGTTCATACCACCTGTTGTCTGACTGTTACGGTTCACGATAGTGCAACTAAACGTCAAAAGTTGAACCGTTTTGCATATTCTTGACGGATTTTTTTGTTTTTTTTTCCGCTTCTGGCGCTTCTGGCATTTAGTACTACCGCGTCACACTAAGCGTTTCTTCAATTTACCGTGATCACTGCCTTTAATGTCTAAGAAGCTGCGGTAATGATACCGGTGTCTTGGAGTGAAAAGGGTACTTCACAGCGACCAGCGAAAAGCCCACAAGCAAATGCCACTGTGCAAATTAATTAAAAATGACTGCAAGATCTATTCGCCAACCTGTGATGCGTCTATAGGTATGTCTCTGTGTAAGGTGGCTGACCGCGCCGTTTTTCCCAAAGTAATAGTTATGGAGGAGATGCTTTGAGGAGCTATGTCGAAATCGCTTTCTGACAGCTTTTAGTCTACAATAATTTGAATTTCTATCGGAAGGGAGGACATTATCATGTTTATGATTCGCAACAATGTGGTCATCATAATGGTTTTCATTCCAAATCTAAACGTTGTTTCAACACAATTATGGTGCTTCAAATGTAGAGGGCTCAAAACGGCGGATACCTTTCGAGCGACTAAATGGAATATGCTAAACTCAGCTGATGTTGTTCATGCTCTCGCCTCCCCCCCCCCGAAAAGCAGTCGAATACTTGAAACTTTTGTTGAATGAAAACTTGATCATCCATGAAGAATTTATCATCGATCATGAGTGCTTCGTTCGCGGCCAGCGCCAGGATCTTCTCCTCATACTTGAGAAAGTTTCTCGTTTTTGAAGTTTCATGGGCTCGTAATCTGTGAGCGATCCGGGGATCAATCCTGGGTCGTGAGTCGCCCGGGCCAACCAAGCCTTCCATCCCTCCGGGGTCGGTTAATTGGTACCAGACTTGTCTGGGAGGATAAAAACACTGACTTGTACATCGGCTGGCCCCCGCAAGTCATTGTATAGGCCACATCGCATTCAAACGCCACTACGAATGGAAGTAGAATGCGTGCCGCATCCCAAGACGGGATTGTTCATTCATGGGCCATCTTCAAATAAAAAGCCAACCCTGGGATGAAGTGAACCACAGGTGCACTGCGGATTGAGGGAGCGTGCCCTCGCCTATCTGCTGGTTGATCTTCTATGCTTGTTTGAAAGATCCTAATCAGAAGAAGGAAGCTCAAAAATAGGTTCTAGAAAAATTAGAGTAATGGCCATGGAATGCAGCGTATAAATGGGCCGACTAATTGCTCAAATAGGACAACGTGTGCGGGTACCCCCAGGAGGCCCGTCGCGCGGCAAGAAGGCAGAGTCGGCGAGTCGCAGCGCGTGATGTGCGATGTAGGACGTGCAATGGGACATTCTATTTAACTTGACGCGAAATCCCTACAGTACGCGCGCAACTCGTCCGCTGACTCGCCTTCTTGCCGCGCGACGGGCCTCCTGGGGGGTACCCGTGGGTGCCACTTCGCAAAACACGTCTCACGCTTTCAACATTTCTCATGGAGTTTTCATGGCAAGAGTTCTTGGCTTTCTGTTGACTACTAGTGCTGTTGGCGACGCACCTTTTGCGCAATAAATAAATAGCAATAAATCCAAAATGAGGCACTAATTATGAGAAAACCTAAATAAGTACATTTCTGGAAGTTATCTATCAGTAGCGATAGGATTTTGATATTATTTGAAATCATGCATTATTTTCCCAACATCGTTGGACTTTAGGTTGACATCCTTTGCAGATGCTTTCCTGCTTTCCTAAACATAGTACCGTTTGTTTAAGAATTGGACACGATTATTGTACTGGAAATTCTGAGGAACCCGCTACCGACGGAATTTAATTTGTTAACCCTACTTAGCCATCCACGCTTCTCATGGATATGATAGGCTAAACGTCGTCAGACATGTCTGGGAAGGAAAGCGCTGAGCCGGGCACGGCTCGCTTACTAAATCATTTTTGAATTGCCGTCAAAACTCTTCCATGTTTCTGGATGGAAATTGCATGAGTGGCTTGTATTGAAAAAGCTGGCGATCAATTTTTCATCTAGTCGCGTAGGTGCTCATACAACAGTAAAGTAACAACGGCGCTCATGTCGCTAGCAGAGCTGAGCTGAGTGAAGCCACTTACAGAAATTAGAACTAAGCTTTAGTTAAAGGGAAGGGATGCCGATGGAAGAGGTGAGAACCACCTTTGTTTGCCCCTTAGTGCCTCTCCCCTCTCATGGGCTCAGCGTTAGCGTGAGTGCCACCTATTAATAGCCCTGTCTTAAATGTTCTCCCCCCCCCCCCCCCCGCCCATGAGCGCCGAAACAGCGTCCATTCTGCTGCTGAATCTGATTTTATTGCAGAACATGTTGAA
>MU894245.1:0-13963 GCA_036418205.1 Ostertagia ostertagi
AGGCAAGCCTTTCAACGATGAAGGAACTTGGCCTGCAAGAAAATGGACAAATGGAGTCACATTCATATTCTTCCGGTTATTTTGGTTAGTACTTCTACGTTCTACTACTCATATGATTGATTTATAGCTTCTTCGCAAGAGCACAAAAGACATTAAACAAAGGTTTTCTACTCACAGACGAGAGAACCAAGACTGTCCTTCAAGAAAGCAGCGAAGCTATGGATGGAGGACACGTGCATCAACATCACTGAATTCCAGTGGTCCCCTTCGAAGGGGGTCAGACCACGTGAGGGTTTTCCTTAACAAACGATGCGGGGTTGTTAGCCTACCCGTAAATTTTGCTAACGCGATAACTGGCGTTTGCTTTCTGATTCGCTTTCATGCCTTCTGATCGTTCTTATCACATTCCTGCCAGGGTCAACCGTCCGTTGGACAAATTCCAACGAGGGGGGGGGGTCGTATTCGCAGGAGTCAACGTTGCAGTACGAAGAAGTTTTTGGGTGTAAATGACGAGAGGTGGTTTTCGCTAGAAAGATTCTAATGTATGTTGTGATGAAGCTTTAGCTCAGCTGTTGGCTCTTGCTGGGGCCATCGAACGATTTCGCGCTACGACTAGAATCAAGCGTTAGCGTTAGTTTCGCCGACACAAGGTAAAAACTTTCGAGTGCTTCTTCAACTATTAAGCACAAACGAGTGCATGGCGCACATCAGAGCAGAGCAGAAGACTGCGAAAGTATCCATATTTGACTGCGCACGTACACAAATATAATTCTAGAGGTGAACCAATGCCTTCAAACTGGACCTAAGTTAATAAAAGAGTGACCTCTTTGGTAGATTGACTGCTAAAGGGCTACAAGAAAAGTTTGGGAACAAAAATATTTGCCTGTCGGCAACTTCTTGAAATGGGTTTAGCATCTGTAATGAAGCACAGAGCTCGTGCGATGTCACGGTATCATAATTCCCGATAAAATTGAGTTTGAAGAGAGTTTTCAGTGTTTAAGTGTTGAAAACCCGTGTTTTCAGAAGAGTAGCGAAAACAAGAGAAAAAAAACGGTCCAACGGGGCGATTTTTTGACTCCTTCAACTTTGGAAAGAGAAAAAGTATTCGTTGGAAAGCTCCAACCTTCTACTTCAATCCAGGGGACAAGAACTGCAAAAAGTTCAATATGAAGAAAGTTATAACAATTTGAAAGCCAAAAAACCAGCGCTCTGCAAAAAATCGGTCCGCGATTTCCAAAACGGTCCAACGGGGCGATTTTTTGACTCCTTCAACTTTGAGAAAGGAGTTCAAGTATTTGTTAGAAAGCTCTAACCTTCTTCTTCAACCCAGGGGGACAAGAATCGCAGAAGGTGGAATTTGAAGAAAGTTATAGCCATTGAAAGCCAAAAAACCTGGTCTTGCAAAAAAAACGGTCCAACGGGGCGATTTTTTGAAGGAAAGAGTTTTTGCGAAAAGCTTGAGCACTTTTTTGAAAGGGAAACAGTCTGGGCTTCCCAATTTTCGGCTATCCTACTTCTGCAGAACCCAAACTTCTGAGACCACTGTTCGTTCGTTACTTTGCAGCACCATGTAGTCATTTCCTCTTCTTCACTATTAGAGCTGATTCAATCATTATAATGATTTTCCAAGCGAGATGCTCGTCAATGGAGCGCTACTGGGTGAACATTGTGTTGTGTAAAAAACGTCCAATTAGGTAGCAAGTTTATTTTCTTGCTTTAGCCAAGGACTATCTCATGGTACTACTAGGCGGAGATGAAGGATGTCAATCATATGTTGGTAGAAAGGAGGACCCTGGTCCGCAGGAACTATATCTCGGCAAGGGTTGTCAAACGGTATGTTTCAAAAAGGAGTCCGTGTTAGAGCCTCCAAGTAAGACGAATTCAGCGAAAAAAAGAAACCGTGCACATTTCTACAGTTTAAAGAAAACAGCATTAAACCGTAGTTTCATGCTATTTATGTCTGCTTCAGTTCGGGCACGCTGCCCACGAGATTGGTCACGCACTCGGATTGTTTCATACCCATACTAGGTATGACCGTGATAAATTCATTGTGGTTAATACCGAAAATATAAAGGTAAGGCTACTGAATGGTAATGAATCATTGTATGGTATGAACGCGGGCTACCTTCAGCATGATTGGCAAAACCAGTTCGAACCGCAGACGGAGGAAACCAATAATAACTACAATTTGGCCTATGACTACGGTAGCATAATGCATTACGCAGCCAAAAGGTAAGGTCCTTATTGGGAAATACCTGTGCAAGGAAAAAAGTTTCCTTTTTTAGCGTCGTCGCTGTCAACGGAGATAAACCTGTAATGCAAGCCATTGATGGGAATTATACGGAGGCTTTGGGATCTGATATCATTTCGTTTTATGATCTGCTCATGGTGAACACGCTCTATAATTGCATTGGTAATAATAAGCTATATTGAAAGGCTATACTATCTTCGCGATAAGTCCCCATGAGAGGCAGGATTCCAGACGCATGCGAAGATAAACCACAATGTCATAATGATGGATTTCCACATCCGCGTGATTGCTCAAAATGCATATGCCCAAGTGGATACGGTGGACCACTCTGCGAAACAAGGGTGACACGTGTTTTGTAGCTTCACCTCAAATCACTTCATGAATTTATTTTAGCCCGAAGGTTGCGGTGGAGAGGTGGATGCAAAAGAAGACTGGGAAACCCTCGAATATAAGGTAAACGACAGCAATGCCGACGAAGAGCGAGACGGTTTCAAGAGATGTATTTATTGGATCAAGGTTGGTTGTTTTTAGGAAAAGTAAAACTGTTCAGATCATGAAGTCATCTTGTGCATCTTAAGGCACCAAGCGATAAGAACGTAGAGGTGGAGATTCTGGATCTTCCTTCTCTATATGTCGACCATGGATGCAAATATTCTGGCCTTGAAATCAAAGCGAATTCCGATAAAAGACTCACTGGTTACAGGTATAACAAAAAGTTACGACAATATGAGAATTCAAAATAGTTGTTTACGGATTCAGGACCTTCTATGAATCTTTTTCAGGTTCTGTGCAAAAGAGGATCTCAACAAGAAACTCGTGTCGAATTCCAGCCTTGTCCCTGTGATAACGTATACCCGTCATAATAATGTAAATACAAAGCTTAGGTATCGTTACGTTTGAAGAAGTGATGGACGTCACAAGCGAATAAAAGTTTTGAGAAACTTGTGAAAGCGTGATGCCAAGCCCTATCGACGGATTTTATCGACTTCAAGTAGAGCGCAGATTTTCAAATCCCCCAATCAGAATGCAGTGGATTACCCAATGTGACCGACATGAAGCTGAAGAAGTGTGCAGAACAGCTTAATTTGAATGAAAAGCGAAAAAGTTCCTTCAAAATGTGTGATGATTAGATTAGACAGAAATCGTCCCTTGCTCGCCTGAGTTTTTCAGATGATATTCGAAGAAAGTCATGTGGGCAAAGGTGGATTTTTGTCGAGCCCGTCAGGAGGAGATAGCCAAGATTCTTATGCACTCATATCCGATAAAAATAACAATGTTGATTAAGATGCATTAAACTATGCTGTAACTGCTTCGCGCTTTCCGTTAAGAACTGTACCACTATATTCTGTCCTCGTAGTTATGCTTCCCACCCTTGTAATTACCGGTAATGTGGAGTGGGTACAGTGTGCTAACAAATTCGCAAGTGGCTTGGCTTGGGAGATTCGCGTTCTGACAGTGAAAGGTCAACCTGCTCCAAATTCGATCCCTCTGAGTTGCTGACATAATACAAAAGAGGCTTTGTGCTCAAAAGCGACACCCACCACCTTCGGCGAAAAGTTATGAAAAATTGAAGCTTCACGTGCTGACATTCTTTTTCAGCTCCGCTGGGTAGCCCTAACCTAGTGAACAACCATCTCCTCTCTAGTCCATTTCCGAAAAGTAATCTTACACCTCCTCTCGTCAGTGACCCAGATGAAATTTTATCTTGCTCACTGACGAGAGCAGGCCGCGGGGGGAATGTTGGACTCGCAGATCCTGGAAAGGACGGTTTTAAAACACCAATCCCCTTGATGTATTATTATGTATAAAAAGACATTCAGTTTTTTCTTCATCCAGAACTGTGAAATTCTACAAGAAAGGTATCAAACATCCATTCACGTGTTGGCGTCATGCTGCAAATGGTAGTGAATGTCAGACAATTATTGCAGAGGAATCAAAAAAAATTTATAACTGAAAACAGCCGAGGTGGCTCAGAAACTGTGCCGACCCAATATTATCACTTATCGGGGATGCTGTTCAGGGCGTAAACCAATGTCCCTCCAGAAGTTTCATTTTCTGTGTGGGCTCAATTGGAACATAGCGACAAGCACAGCTTCGATCCCAAAAGTTAAAAAAATTAACAAAAACAATGAAGATGTTTTTCTGTGAGGATAGAATTTCCTGACTGCGAAGGATCTGCGCTCTGCCTTGATTGGGCTGGGTATGTTTTGTTGCATGAGCACTTGAATTTTAGAAAGTCGTCGACGACTGCATAGAAATGATTAGACCGCCTAGATTCGACATTTCTTGTTGGCAAGTTTTCCCATTTGTGCGATCTTTGAGTCCGCCTTTTAGCCGGTGTCAGACTATGCAGATCGAGCGATTCGCTAGCGATTTGGGTAGTGCGAGCGATGTGCCAGCGAATCGAAAATGCACCAGCGGTTCGAATTATGAAGCTAAAGGTGGGAGGTGGTCTGAAAAAGAGAAGGAAAGCAAACGAAACCACCGATTACGCCCCGTACAGAGACCTCCCCTATTTCAGCCACATTCCACCTTGGGATAGAGAAGAGGCGCGTTGGACGAGTTTCACGAACCTAATTCTAGTTGCTCCTCCTTTCAATACCATGAAAGTATTGAAGCACTGGCTCCAATGTAAGTAGTTTCATGGGACGAAGACGCGGCACTGTTCAAATGATTGATAGTGATTGTGTGGTTTACAGCGAATGAAAGGGAGCATTACTCTGCCCTCACAACCAACCCTGAATGGTGAGTTTTTCTTCAACGTACCAGAAGTGTTCTGTAGATTACCAACAGCGACTGTCAGAGCAACACCTGCTTGGATGCAACCTTTTCGCCTTTACGCTGTCGGCTCGAAAGCTTTTAATATATGAGCGGTAACAGCATCGCACTATGGAGAGAAATTGTGAGCTCGTAACAAACATACCTGCCGCGAATCCGGGGTGAATGATACATGCGACCCTTGGTATGATTCGATTTTTCTCTCTCCTCTGCGCTCTTACTCAAGTAGTCTCAACAGTGACCGCTCGCCGCTGCTCGTCCACGCCTTCTCCTCTGTGAGATAGTAAAGAGTACATATGCGCATCATGAGGTGTTAAGGTGGAAGATTCATTCTGGCCAACGTTTCGACCGTCCCGTCGTTTTCAAAGGCCTAAACATGGCTCAAAGCTTAAGAAGTGCACACTACCCTATCAAACGCCTCCTCCCCTCTAGCGTTTCTGACGTCCTGTCAGGGACGCACGGAAAACCCAGAACTCAAAAGATAAGCTCACCTTGTTCCACCGCGAAGTGTAGCGAAGCACTACACTCAGTCACTAAACATTATTAGCAAATCACTTTGCTGTTAGTACAATTTCAGTATAGCGAACAATGTTCGCTGATTATGGAAAGACCTCGCAATGTTGCATTCGCATTAATGGCAAGAGATCTGTGATGGACTCGCACTCATTTCGGTGATTCATTTCTGGATTACTGGAAATCCTTAAGCTTCTAATGCATTTCTCGAAGAAGTCTAGGTTTCGTGAGCTGATATCGTGCACCTAATGTTGAAGTCATTGCCATCGTGCAATGACTTTAGCGGTCGTAATTTATCAGATTCAATGTGAGGCATGAAATTTAATATACCTAGGGGAAACTGGGGAAATTCTATCACCGCGCATTAAATCATTTGCTTGGTAAACGGCGCTGTAGTTTGTCGACTCCGGTGGAGAACACAGATTAGAACAGCATGATAGCAATGACTTCAACGTTAGCTGCACGATATTGGCCCACGAGGCGGAGATCTTGAGAAAGCCGTTGGAAGCATTCTGAATTTCAGCAAGAAATCCAGAAATGAATCACCGAAATGATCGCATGTCTATCACAAATGATCCCTTGCCATTCATGCAATATTGCGAGTAACAGCGAGCGTGCTTTTCCGCTATACTGAAACTGTATAAGGACTGAAAGTGACATCATTCGCTAGTAATGTTCACTGACTGATCGTGAGTGCTTCGTCACACTTCACGGAGAACAAGGTGAACTCGTCATCTAAGTTTTAGGGTTTTCCGTGCCTCCCTGACAGGATGTCATAAACGCTAGAGGGGAGGCGTTTGATAGGATAGTGTGCACTTCTAAAGATTTGAGCCATGTTAGGCCTTAAATCAATTGCGCGCGTCGAAATGTTAGCCAAAACGAATCTTCGCCTAAACCAACGCGCGCACGGAACACAGTACATTCGCAATTACAATAAAAAAAAATGAGAAGCCACAATGACTTGCGGGGGCCAGCCGATGTACAAGTCAGTGTTTTTATCCTCCCAGACAAGTCTGGTACCAATTAACCGACCCCGGAGGGATGGAAGGCTTGGTTGGCCCGGGCGACTCACGACCCAGGATTTGATCCCCGGACCGCTCGCGTGGTAAGCGTGCCACTTGCCACTACACCACTTCCGCCCTGCCACAATTACAATAACAACATAAAAATGCCGAGGTTTCACGATGAGAGAACTTGGAATTCATTGCAAAACATATACGCGCATTCTCCAACTTTCCACGCTGGTCAAGTTACTCGGCTTGGCTCCCAATCCGCCGCCTGAAGTGCTACATTCTACTGGCTCATAGATTTCTCTTTCCGTACTGACTGTACTGTTGCGTAGATGAGCACTCCCCTCCCCTCTACCCTCCTCCTTCCATACAGTAGCACTATTTCTTTGTCTCCGCGCTTAAATTCTTATAAGCAACGTGATTGTTTTGTTTTCAGACTAAACAAGACAAGGTGAGCCTCCTGTCTTCTCCGTTTTTGGTAAGTCATGGTATGTTGGTTCGCAATAGCAAGCAAAGGTACTGGCTGCTGAGGTCGTTTCGTTCAACAGAAAGGAACCTTACTTTATCTACCAAATGATCTGATTAATCATTGGTTGCGCACACTTCCGCGCCATCGCTGCTTTGCCGGGGTTACTTGACCACCCATCCTTTCAGTCAAGTTTTCTTTGGCATAGCCTGACGTACTCCTCAGAGAGCGAAAATGGAGTAGTGGCATGTGGCGCGACTTACCAGGCTCACGGCCCAGGAACCAGATTCGGCATCGTACGCCATCTAGGCTAACCAGGTTTTCGTCCGCGGACGTCGCCTAATTGGTCTGACTTGTACTGCCTTGCCCTCAGTTCATTGTGTGAGCAGAGTCAACCCTGCGTTGCGCAGTTCTCAACGGCCACGTTGCGCAGTTTCGCCCGATTAGACACGTTCTCTCGCGCGAACATTCACACTCGCATGCTCGAGCCGTCTGCGTCTCCGCCCATACAGCGTGCGTTGAGGATCTCTCAACGTGCCGTTGCGAACTGCGCAACGCAGGGTTGACTCTGGTGTCAGCCGGACTGCTACTTTACTGCTACGAATCCTGATGGTAGCAAAATGTGGCTCGTCTCCACAGAGATAATTATCGCAGGGTGCTCTACTTTTTTTTCATCCTCTCAATGTATCGCAAGGTGCGTCTCACTTTTTTTTTCATCCTCTCAGATCCTTATCGATAATCTACTCGAAGTTGTGGAGCGACTGAAGACGATAGAAGCGCAAATGCTGAAGATGCGTCATGAATGTGAGGAACGTGCAAAAATATGGGATGCGGTGGAACGCGAAGTAAAAGATCTCGAGGAGAAGGTACACACTTTCACAAGGTTTATGGCTACTGAGGTATCTTACCAAGGGAAGTTGCCGCGATTCTATCTGAGGTGGTGAGAATGGGTTTCGTTCATCAGAACAGCCGTACTCTGTGTTCCTGGATTTCAGACACCGCAACTCTTGAGAAGAAATGCGTTCCATCGCGGGCCCTACGACGCAACCCTGTCTTCCCCAACCTTACGGCAGACAGAATCAGCTGGGGACAGTACGATCTCTGACTTCCCCTATGCTCTGCTGCAAAAGGTTGGAGCGCAGTTAGAGAAAGGTCAGGCAGCTCCTTCAGCTTTGAAAAATGCCACAAGGAAGATTCGTTAGCTAAGGGGGTCTAGGCAAAGGAGTAGTGCGGGGGGACGGTGCCTTACGCTCTGCGCTTGAGCCACCAGGGTTAGTGAAGGTCGGTGAAGCGAGGTTGGTTTGAACAAGATCCCTTCACTTCAGTCCACCCTATCCAGGCGCTATTTAACCGTTACTGTGTTCCCACGCAGGGCGAAGCCTCAAGTCAAATATGCACCGCTAGGTGCTCTGCTTGTGCCTCGAACAGCCGACTCCGCCCGTCCTGTAGTTTGCTAGCCATGTAACACAGGAGGTGCTGACACACCTCTAGTAGTCGGTAATACAATCTCGTCGCCTAACAGAGACCAGTGCTGCGACTCACAGGCACGGGTCTGACATTGTGTAATTGGTGGGGTTTTCGAGAACTAGAAAAAAAGAACTGGACAACGAAAATATGGGGTAAAAATCAGATAATACAGACGAGCGTGAGGAAGGTCGGAGGGAGGAGAAGAAGCAAAAAGCACCACAGAATGCGCTAAAATCCCCTTCGTAGGGTCTGTGGTATGGAGGAGAGATGCTGTGCTGAGGGAGAGGAAAGCACGAGAGAACACGGGAGGGTGCAGAAAACGCATGCGCGACTCACAAGGATGTCAGCGCTGGCGACGGGCAAGGCGCGAGCCCAAGGTCTTTGCCGCGCACTTTTGGGTTGAGGTAGTGTCGCGACTCCTGTGCTTGGGGTAGGGTAAAAATCGGTCGGGGATCCGTAGAGGATTTGCTCACGCCTATTGCCTTCGCGTCATGCGCGAGACAGTTCGGCTACTCTAGCGCGTACTTCACTCTCCGAGCACTGGCGAGCACGTGGCAGGATTTAGTCGATCCGTATATTCACGCGTCCTATGGCAAACGCTTTGTCACTTCCACGTACGTACGGAACGACCCTCTGGCGCCTGGTCCCGACCATTGGCCTGAGAAAAGCACAACAATTATGTTCAATTAACCCACTGTTGGCTGCTCCTTAGTTTGCGATATAAAATTCACACAAGGTTGAAATATTGATTGATTTTGATCATTACTGATTTCAGGCCGTGATTTATCGTTACCATGTCGTGAAGACGCAGTCGATACACGATGACAAGCACTAAATTATGTGTGAAACTACAGTACTGTTGTCAGCCTGTCCAATAAAAACTCTCTTAAAGCTGCCTAACCGTACTTTACTATAGAGTACATCACATCAAGCTGATGGAGCTGCTATTTGTGTTTTCGTGCACTCTTCGCACACATCACTACCCCCTGGTTCAGAAACCAGAAGCGCGTCGAACAGCGCGAGAACATACATCACAAGTGACGACGGCATTTGTGGTGTGTGGTCTGCACTCGGGCAGGTTTCTGAATAGGCAGAGCATAAGACATAGAAGCGCTTGCAATATTGCTGGGGAGAGCGCAGTGACGTTAATAACACGACCAAGACGTACACGTTTTTCACAACACTTACAACATATGATTCGTAGTTCATTATGAACAAGAAGGGGATCATTTTGTTCTCGCAACTGAGCGTGAATGTGGGTTGTGTTGTGTGCTGGAGTGTGACTGTGTGTGTTGAATTGAAGTTTTACATTTTAGTGTTGTGTGTGCGGACATGGAGTGACCAACGAATCGGAGGAGTGTGTGGCTTAGATTTGGCCTGTAAGGTGAGCGGTTGGTGGTGCTCTGGGTGGGAGGGGACATGTACAGTGAAGCTGGTCACCTATGTAAGTACTTCGATAAACCTAAGCCTAAACGTTTGAGTTCCGAATTAGCTGGCGAGCCATCAGAATTTAGGCAAGTTTCGGGATAAAGTAGGTGTGGAAGAGCGTTTGCTAATGAAGCTCGAGGTGGGGAGTGATCTGGAGAAGATGGAAATAACAGAGACCCCCCATTACGCCGCGAATAAGGACCTCCTCTATTTCGGCCGCATTCCACCGTGGGAAGAGAAGGCATTCCACGATGAGTTCGGAGGTCGAAGAAAGTCCGCCCGTTTTTTCTTCAGGTGAGTTTCCCCTTCGACCTTCGAACTCGTCGTGGAACGCTCCTTTAAAGGAAGTGGTCACGATAATTCTCATAGGGACGATAAGGAAAGCTGTGTACTGGAGTGGATAGGGGTCCTGCCCAATGTTACAACACGTGAAGTTTCAGTGGCAGTGGCGCCTTATCAACGGAGTGATAAGGCGCCGAAATCCACTTCCGTTCAGCAAAAACCAAGACTTATCGATGTGGAAAGGGGTGCGATAAGAGCGTGCTAGATATGATACCGTTATCGTTATCGTCCCGTTTTCATTCTGGAGTGCACCTCTTATCAAGCAGCCGCACCTTCTTATCTCATCGTATCATATCTTCCATGGGCTTACACTCGTCCAACAATTACTGCCTCACACCTTATCGATTGATAACGCGAGGGTAGCAAATCCAGCGTGGAAGCCAGCGTGATCGCTTCCTTTAAGCGTTAACGGAAAGAAGGTCACCACACGGTGGCGGGAAGCAGCCGGTGAGCAACTCTGTCTCGTTGCTCCGTGTTCTCCCATCTCCTAGGTTTAGATCTGTGCACTTTGAAGTGGTTTTCAAGTACCCTGGAGTCGATTGCTTCCTTGAAACGACATCGGCGCCGAGGTTTTTCATATACCAGCGACGGTGGCCTGCTTCATAAAAAACTGATTGATTAGGAAGGGGAGAGATAGAGAAGTTGTTTGGCTCTTTCCTTTACCGTCACATCACTGAATCGACATGACCTACATGACACGATCTCATAGTCCGCATTCTGTTTAACTATGAATATCAAATGGCACCTATATTCTTCCGGGCAGGGGGAGGCGGGAGGGCGGGGGGGGCGGTATACCATGCGAAATAGGCCGGTTGTAGGTACACCTGGCACTGGGCTTGGGAGATGGCGGAGAAACGCTAGGGAGAAAGTCTGCTTCACGTCTTTCGGCCAGATCCTTCGCCTACCTGAGCACTTGCCTAGGTGACTGGACATGGCAACCACTTTGAACGTTCACTCCCCCCCCTTGCCACTGGGCGCTTCGTTAGGATGTAGCACTTCGCTGTATTTCGAATACAAATGAATATGAGGGTTGCTTTCAGACAAAGCAGGACAGGTGTGGTTATTTACTCTCTTGTTGGTTTAAGTGGGTATGTTACCTTCTAGTAACGTTGTGGACATTGCATTTTCAGTGAACATGATGTGGAAAAATGAGTTTTGAATCTGAAAGAGAAAGCAATGTTTGTCCTTCTTTTCGAAAAAATCTCACAACAGGTTGAGATGCACGCGGAAGTGCGGTTCGGGTAGCCGACAGGAAGCCCGTTGCGCGGCGAGAAGGCAGAGACGCAGACGGCTTGGCGGACGAGTCGCAGCCAGGTACTGAGTGATCAGATCACATTGCTAGCACGCGCGGCATCATCCGTCAAGCCGTCTGACGTCTGCTATCTCGCGCTGCGATGGAAGTCCTGTCGGCTGCTCGGAAGTCAGTAGTACAGAAGCGACATGGTGTTACATGCTTAACTGCACAGCATTATCATGATTTATGTGCTTTCAGAATCTCCTTGACAACCTTCTCGCAGTTGTAACGCGACTGAAGACCGTAGAAGCGCAAATGCTCCGTATGCGCAATGAATGTCAGGAACGTGAGAAAATATGGGAAGCAGTGGAACGTGAGGTGAAAGATCTCGAGGAAAAGGTAAGCGCTTCCATGGGGTTAAAGGACTGCAGATTTCCCTGAATATTATATCTGAGTTAGCACAAAATCTACAGTAGGCGCTGCAACTCGTCCGCTGACTCGTCGGCGTCTCTGCCATCTCTCGCGCCGGCACAGGACCTCCTATCGTTGTGCTCGACGGACTCGCCGTGATCCTCATAATGATGGTGAACGGATCGATCAATTAGACTACGTTCATAGTTTGCGACTTGGGAGATTAGAAGAGCCGGCTATAGGATTTCAAAAGAGTAGTAGAGTAGGATATTGCGCTGAAAAGATTACATTTTCGATTGAATCGACGGAGAGGTTTAGATTAGGCGCCTTCAAGCAACCGATCAATACGTATCTCATCTTGTCAGCGTACTATCTCAATCAACTAACTACTATCCTAATTTCCTACTCCTACTACTATCGTAATTCGTAATCTAGTACTCTCCGGCGATTCAATCATAGATCTTTGTCAGCGCACTCCGACTCTTACTATCGTGAATCTCTACTACTCATGGTTTTTTCCCAGTCATGGAATCTTTTTTGATTATGCGTATGCCTAATCTCAGAAGATCGCGAAACTAATGAATGCGGTTTTATCGCGCTAGTGTTTCGCCTGTTGCAAACAGCAAACGTGCACGTCGCCGCACCGTGACCTACTGGCAAACACCTAGAACGCAGGAACAAAATTGGTTCCATATTCTCGTTTCAGGCAGTCATTTATCGGTACCGGGTCATGGAGACGCAGTCGGTGCACTCTGATACCAAGCACTGAATTATCTCTGAAAATACAGTACTGTTGTCACCTTTTCTTTTATTAAACTCTTTCTGTTAATTGTCTATTTCGCGTTTCACTGAGGACCATGTATGGCCCTCTTATCTGGTCGTCTTCCGTGCATCACTGCCCGGAAAACTCGTTTCATTATGAGAAAGAACAAAATATTTATAAAGCAGAGTCACAATTCAAGAACATACCAAAGCTTTATCAAATAAGCACAAAAATCATCTCCTATGAGAAATGCAATATCATAGCGGTATGGCTACCATTTCCATCCTAAACAAGTAATCCCCATTGAGAAAGAGGTCCTCAAAACGTTGACGACAGCGTGATGCGCATGCGCTTCGCACCCTGAGGACGTGTGGGACAGCGCGAAGCGCATGCGCGTCGCACTAAAACCGCCTATTTTTTCACGAATGTGCTAATTCTTTTCTGTTTCTATTTACAGGTACCTTATAGAAGAAACGTATGATGACTATAGACAACGAAATTCACCGAATGGTCAAATATGCTTTATTTTGGTCAAGGTTCTCCGAGTTGTGATATGGGCAGTTAATGAAAAACTGTCAGCGCATGCGGACCGCGCGGAGAGGATGAAAGCGTCAACACGCGTTCTGGCGCACGATGCATGCTTGGCGCGCAGGCGGCGCCTTCCGATTGATAATCCTAATTTCAATACATTTTTTGCTACTTTTGCTCCCTAATGAACTCACCTGGGGCTTACTGCCACTTTCAAACACACTGTATGAACCTAACCATTCTAGGACAGTTGAAAAGCAATGATTCACACGAAAAAGAAAAGATTCTCGCCAAAAAACACGAGCAAAGGCAACACGACACGTGGTAACACCTGAAAGTAAAAATAAAACGTACGACATGAGCGCCGTGTTTTTTTTTAAATAACATTCATATTAAAATGATAGGATTTTAGGCAGTTCCAAGTATAGGCCAAGTTGCAGATAACCTACGTAACACTTCCCACCAATATGAAAGAAACATAGCTAACCTTTTGCAAGGCGGGTTTATACCTTCCGTCAGTCTTTGACGCGACCGCGCGTGCCCTAGGTTTGACGGGATTTTTTGGCCCAGTTTCGAGGTTGTTTTGTCACTGAAATCGAAATCTTGGTCTTCGGTACAGTTCATTTCGACGCACGCCACGCCCTCTGTGGGCGGGGCTCCGCTTAGCTGATGTGTGTTTTGTATTTCGTGAGACCTTGCCCACCCATCCACACTTGACCCGGTCCCTCCAGGCGAATTTTTTGAAATGTGGGAATTAACTCGAGCATTTGAC
>MU894247.1:0-10281 GCA_036418205.1 Ostertagia ostertagi
TAGCTAATGAAAAGCGAAAAGCCAGCCTCATACATTTAAAAATAGGAAGCTTTCCTTTGAAAAATCACTTTCAAGATCTTCCTCTGTAAAACATTAACCAGGAAAGATATGCAAGAACCATGATTACCATAAGTACTGCAACGCCTTCCTGATTATATGCCACTAAATAATTTGGAAATCCTGCGCAGAAGAATTATCTCTATGCTGCGTCCCCACATCGAGCCGCATTGTCCCACGTGGCAAAAAAGTGCATTGCCCGCATTGAGCCTCAACTTTGCCAATGGGTTAACTATTTGGTGTGATATTAATGAGGAGCCACGTTGTCTGGTACAAAAGCGCCTGTAGGGGGATTGTTGGGTTAATGAGGCTTTCCACACTTTCTCCTTGCGTAGATCATTGTTCCTTGTGCTCTATTGACATTTGTAGAGTTGGCTGGTTGCACGATACTGCTATTGGAACCCATGTTGCTTCAATGTGTTTTCGTTTTGCAAAGATTCTTCTCGGAAATTATTGGTCTGAGGAGCAAACGTTTAATCCTACTGACTTATTACCGTATGTTTGTTTTTTTACCGTGTTCCTTGAGCTTTGCGTGTGGCCGTGCCTTCGAACCCACACCTTCTGATTAAATTTGACTGTCATCTCAACCTAGATATTTGTGGCATGATTTCAGCAGTGAAATATCTTTATAAATACATCTACAAGGGAGCGGATAGAGCTCGCATCAATGTTGAAAGCGAAGCAGATGCGGGCGGAAATGATAACGTTGACGAAATCAAGCAACATTTGAACACTCGCTACGGATGTGCGCCACAAAGCATATATAGGATCTTTGGCTTTGAGATGCAGGAAAAGTCGCATACGGTTTGTAGGTTAGTTGTTCACCTACCTGATTTTCAGACAGTGCGATTTGTACAGGGACGTGAACAACAATACCCTGAGCCCGCCAAACTTTCACAACCTAACGGCGTGCTTTGCGCTTAACAGGCGATATGCCGAGGGTAGTGGTAGGGTTAACTAGGAATTACGAACAGTGGCCTATCACATACAGCACTTTTGCAGAGGCAGCAAAACGTGCAGGATTTTTGGATGACGACAGATATTTCCGTCAAAGTTTAGAGGAGGCTATTCACTACCAATCCGCAGCATGTATCCGAAGCTTTTTCGCATGTTTGCTCTGTTTTTGTGAGGTTGTTCAGGCACAAGATTTGTGGGACGAATTCGCTGATGCAATGTCAGATGACTACATCAGTCGAGGGTTCGATCGCGAACTGGCAGTAGCATTTGCCTACTTTGATATTCTGGACCGAATGGCTCTCATAGGCAAAGATCTCAGGGAAATAGTTTCCCCTCCAGTCGCCGAACGTCCCGTAGCACCTACATTGGCGGTGAACCATGAAGAACAAATGGTTGGATCCGATGTGAAAGTCTCAATGTCAGGCAAAGGGCAGCAGCGGACGAAATTCTTGACGCACTGAACAGGGATCGAAAACGGTGTATTTTCGTAGATGGTCCTGGGGGAAGTGGCAAGACCTACTTATACAACACCATATACGATATTGCTGTTGGACAAAGGCATCAAGTCGTTTGCGTAGCTTGGACTGGAATAGCAGCGAATCTTTTGCCAGGAGGAAGGACTGTCAACTCTCGTTTCAAGTTGAACATAACAGACGGAAACCGAACACCTTCTATGAGACGCCAGCAAAAGGAGGCTCAAGAACTGGTGGCAGTGGACATGATAATTTGGGACGAAATTTGGCCCCTAAAGCCGCTTTGGAAGCCGTGGATGTTCTATTGAAAGATATAATGCAAAACGATGAACCATTCGGTGGAAAAGTAATAGGTTATTGGGGGAGATTTTCGACAAGTGCTGCCAGTTGTCGAACACGGACAGAGGGAGGATTTCGTTGATGCTTGCGTTCACAAGTCTTTTCTTTGGACATTATTCTCCATTCATCGTCTAAACGTTAACATGAGAGCAAGAGAGGCTGGAAGTGATTGGCATGAAGTCTTTTAGAAATAGGCAATGGTGAATGCAATGACGCCGACAGCTGTATTCAAGTGCCCGAATACATGATGTGCTATACTGATATTGTTACGATGTTGCTCTCGACCGTCTTCGTGTAGACAATCCCCAAGACGAGCGCACATACAAGAGCATCGATGAAGCTATTTACCATGAAGGCCAAGGCGAGCAGCTTTTTCAACAAGAATATCTGAACTCTTTGACTCCCACAGGCATGCCACCACATGAGTTACGACTGAAGAAAGGAGCGATTGTAATGCTCCTGAGAAACCTCGATGTAACTAATGGCCTTTGCAATGGAACAAGATTGAAGGTAGAAACACTGAGAAGATTCACTCTTGGCTGCAAATTTATATGTGGAGAAAGAAGAGGGCAGCTTGCTATAATTCCTCGAATTGACAACTACTGGGACAAAAGAGCTCCATTCCGACTCCGACGGCGGCAGTTTCCTATTCGGGTGGCGTTCGCCATGACCATCAACAAAGCACAAGGGCAGTCCTTCAACAAAGTAGGTGTTTATCTCCCGGAAGAAGTGTTCGGGTGGACGTCGCATGACATCAACAAGCACAAGGGCAGTCTTCAACAAGTAGGTGTCTATCTCCGGAACATGTTATTATATCACTGCACAATTAATACGTGGCTCTGCGCGGGCGAAAACCCCAACGGAATCAAGATCATAGCTCGATCCTATATTCTTCAGTGTAAAACACATAGCGCGATTACGACAGAGGAGAATTGGCCCGTGAAGAAGGTAACTAAGTATAATACTCAATGAATCGTACCTATCGAGATATGACGTGTCATAGACATAAAACTCAGTCACTAGTATTAGTTTGTTGAAAGAGTTATCGCTTAATCGCTGCATGACACTGGAAGTGGGTAACATATGACGGGAATATTAAAACTGCAAAATCGTGGTGCCGAGTGCGAAACATATGACGGAATATATAGATGATCTTTAAAGTGAGAACGAAACTGCTACGAAACACTAGGCGAGCACAAAACCAAAAACCAGTGCTGAACAAAACTAGCAACTATATTTTTAGATAGAAACGGTTGGTTGTTGTGGAAAACCTCAAGCAACAGAGCTATGACTTAGACGCAAGACAAAATCATCGTCGTGAGAGGTAGTTCAACGCACAGCATTTTGACAGCCAGATAGAGAAACTTTAGCAAAGAAGCCCTTTCATCAACAGCATCACAAAATTTTGCCTTAACCTCAGGATCAACGCCTTTACAAAATCAGTGCAACTGCAGTACCAGGAAAACAAAAATTTTTTGTACAGCAAATCTTAAAAGTGGAAATGTATCGGGCTAGTAGTAGTGAGCTGAAAGCATTCAAAGAATTCAAGGTTCCTAAAGGTACGCTCTGTGCTCAGTGCTAAGCCGACCCTTTGAATATTTCCCTTCATTCTGACATTTCAGATCGAAAGCGTGCTATTCAAAACTGTATGTTGACCGGCGTTCGGTTGAGTGACAATATCGCAAGTCGTAACAGTTTTTGAACAACTAAGGCGCGTGGTCATGGGTGGGTAGCAATATCGCCACATCTTAAAGTAACTCCTCGAAACTCATCGTTGTCGTATCAAGAATTTTTTGTGGTCGTCCCAAATCTTTAACAGTCCTGAGGAAGAAGATATCAGGAATTTTGCCGTTTGAGTTCTGTCACAGTCATGAGAAGAGCCGGGAATTTTTGAAGAGAATATGCAAAATCGCGGAGGTGGGAATGGTCTGATGGTGAGAACGTGAAGAAAAACTTTATAACAGTTCAAAGTTTCCAAAGGTACGCTCTGTGCTCAGTGCTAAGCCGACCCTTTGAATATTTCCCTTCATTCCGACATTTCAGATCGGAAGCGTGCTAGTAAATAAGTTGCTCCACGGTCAACGCCAAAGTCCAGTCAACACACAGCTGGCGAAGGCTTTTACAAGGCTTCCTTTGAGCGAAAGGGGGACGTGTAAATTGAGAACCATAATCTGTGTAGTACTAGAATTTGGTAAGTCTTGTGGAGGAAATAAACAAAGAAGAGGTGTTGTCATAGTACGCCATTTTTAGTGACTAGTTTGACGTTTTTTGCTCCGTTTCTCGTTTGCTCGTTTGACAGGACTCGTCATTAATGATCATTCTTTGACTTTTTCACTTTTATACTTTTTAAACGAGTTTTTTTTTGTGGACGATGGGGTAGCAGGGCTTTTTTATGAGCAGTTTTGGTGGAGAATTAAACAACTTTTTCATAGTTCGGCTTTTAAAGAGGGTTGTTTCATGGACTTCGGCCTTCGGCAGAGGGAGGGGGGGGGGGTCGTATTTCCGAATTTTCCTCGACGCCTCGCTTGACCCTGTTCAACCTCTAGCTAATGAAAAGCAAAAAGCCAGCCTCACACATTTAAAAATAGAGACCTTTCCTTTGAAAATCACTTTCAAGATCTTCCTCTGTAAAACATTAACCAGGAAAGAGAAGCAAGAACCATGATTACCATAAGTACTTCAACGATTCCTGATTTATATGCCACTGAAGTAACTTTGGAATTCCTACGCAGAGGAATTATCTCTGCTGCGTCCCCACATCGAGCTTCTTTGTCCCACGTGGCAAAAAAAGTGCATTGCCCGCATTGAGCCTCAACTTTGCCAATGGGTTAACTATTTGGTGTGATATTAATGAGGAGCCACGTTGTCTGGTACAAAAGCGCTTGTAGGGGGATTGCTTGGGTTAATGAGGCTTTCCACACTTTCTCCTTGCGTAGATCACTTGTTCCTTGTGCTCTATTGACATTTGTAGAGTTGGCTGGTTGCACGATACTGCTATTGGAACCCATGTTGCTTCAACGTGTTTTCGTTTTGCAAAGATTCTTCTCGGAAATTATTGGTCTGAGGAGCAAACGTTTAATCCTACTGAGTTATTACCGTATGTTATTTTTTTACCGTGTTGTGTGATAATAGTTCAAAACCGCCCCGACAGTGTTGCTTTTCTCTCATAATTTACATTTTTAGTAATGGCTTGGTTTTTTTATTTTTGTTCAATTGTTATTTCTAGAAGATCTTATTGTGTGGTTTTCTTTCATGGTGCTGAGAAAGGGGAAGTACCAAGAAAGGTGGGTCATCTCCTTCGTTTTTGCTATGTATGACTTCTGAAACAAACGAGACAGCTATGATGTTCTATGAACCGAAAATAGCGCAAAACTTTATTCAAAAACTTAAATTCAGGTTTCCTTTGGCTTGCCAATATCCACCGGATTTTTGGCAAATTGTACATCCAAGTCATCAAAAGTATTTTATTCTGTCGGTCGCATGAAGCGGTAAAAAATGTGCTGATGTTGAGCCAATGCATCTATCGGAGAAATGGCTAGTGAAGCATTTGAAGAGAGCTTGAGGCTTAGGAACGGCTGGAACAGGTTTGAGGCATTTTGCTGAAATGAGCGACCATGGAATACGTATCGCAGCGGAGATGTTCATTCCTCGACTCTAAAATTGCGAACATTCGAGGCCAGTACTTTCTGGTCTTTCGGTAGTGAGCAAATGTGGATGAGGTTCACGCTCTCAGAGATTCACTCAACGGGGAGTTCGAGCGAATTTATGTACGGATAGCCCGCAAGATCTGCCACTCGGCAACCTCTCACGTGTCACCAATTGGTGGACGACAGCGATTCTTCATATTGAAGTAAAAATTTTTAACAATCACTTTCACAATATCTACACTCCTAGGTTGATTTGGCCACGGGCTTGACTTCGGCGTTTTGGCCGAAGGGGTACACTGTGGGCTATTCACTGTGAGATTGTCTGTGACGTGGCGGACGCCAAACCGACTGATGAGAAAATAATCTGCTAAAATCTAGAAATAAGAAACCCACTCTGATTCTTGATAATTTTCTGCACATCAGACCCGTATAAGGAAGTTATTACGACGAGGAATTGTTTCGAAGAGATCGCCCGAAAGTCGTAAGTGCGTTACGGCTACCCTCGCGCTGGTGGATTCAGGGACGGGAAGCACATAAGGATTGAGGTGAGATTGGAGATACATTCGCTTAGCCTTAAAACCGATAACAGTTCCCGTTGCTGGAATCTGGTTATTCCGGCCTCACGTATTACAACTATGAATATTTTGCTCCATTATTTTCTTAGCTGAGGTGGACTGCGATTATCGCATCCTGCGTATGATCTAGGAACATCAGTTCGTGTAAGGGGTGTATAGATTTCATGGATTCTGAAGTTAAGAGTTAGGTTAGCGAGTGTAGGTAAATGATCCATATGTGGCTGCTGTGCTTCAGAAGCTCTCCGAAGCCAACAACCATCTCTTCTCTCTACCGAGACCAAGGAAGTTGGCCTTATGTAGTACCATATACTGGTGGACTCCAGTTTAGCAGAGATACCGCTATGTCGTCCGGATGTGCAGGCGGCTGCGGATACGTTAAAGGCAAATTCCGGGATTTCTGGCGAAATTTAGGTTTCCCCGTCAAATATGGAGCAGTACGCAAGGGCAGACCATGTGCAGAAGTGGCGGGGCGTTTTGATAAGGTTTAGGCGCTAGGGCCTAGGTTGGAGCATTGGCGCCGCCCCAAGCCATTGAGCCCGCCCACCGTCCTACGTGATCTTCCAAACAACCACCTGGAACGCTAGATGTTAAGCCGTTGTTTGGAAAGTCGTAGGGGAGTATTTAGCGGATTTCAATTGCGAAAATCGACATCAAAGCCTATCTTACGACCATTTTGGAGAACGTTGTCATCATTCTAGTGAGAAGAAAAATTTTAAGATAGGAAGCAAACAAAAAAGCACAGAAAATAGAAAAAAAATAGGGAAACTAGAAAAAATCAGTTTTCATTGCTGACTTTTTTGGTCGTGTCGGTTGATGGCACAAAGCCAACAGTTGCTGTAGACATGTCCAAACACGTAATTTTCCCAGCCCTGGTTCGTAAGCGACTAACGAAGAGGAATTTCTAATTTTGTAGTTCTTTGGAGGTATTTCCTGCTTTTTTCATTACCTTCGATCAACTTAGCATCCAGCTCTTCACACTCGAACAGGTGAGTCCCCGTTTTATCCCGGAGTTTGCCTTTGAACAAACGTAGATTAAATGCCACACATAGCCATACGATCGTAGCCAAAGAAACGTTTTTAATTGATGCTCGGCACATGGTGGAGTCGACATTCGGCATACTGTGCCGACGCTTTGGGATCCTCCAAAAAGCTATGGATCTGCACCAGGTCAACGCAGAGAAGTCGTGAGGTCTTTGCTGGTAACGTCTATCACGTTGCACACCACACCTTCAGCACGAAAACGAGCGTTGCAGGTGCTACACAACTTAATAGCGAGAAGGCAGGATGCATTGGCACACGCAAGGAGATTCCCAGTCCCCATCGAAAAACTTACCCTCTCTCGAAGAAGCAGACAAAGGCGAAGAAAGAAGGCATGCAGCAGGGTTAGCTAACGAAGATCAAGAACATACTTTGACAATCTACATAGCCCTGCACGTTAAGGGCACAGGTCGAGATCGAGTTAGTTGTGTTTTCGTTTGAAGGTTAGAAAATATAGCAAGTGCGATGAGGAGCATTATTATGTAGAAAAAGCAAAGGAAACCAGAAAAATAACAAAATTACTTTCCGATTCCGGCCATGGTATGACCGAGAAACACGACGCTGCGAGGAAAAGAAAAACCTAGAGCATGTTGCATGCGAGAGGGTGCAAACACCAAGCATCCCGCGATTGAGAAGGCTGGCAGCGGGCGAAGCGATCGAACAAAAGAATGAGCGCCCTTGCCACGTACTTTGAAGTCGCGACAGCGCCGCTACTTCTGAGATTTGAGATCCAGCAAGTTCCCTTGAAGGATAATTCCTCTATGAATCTGATTGCAACCTGTGCTTTTAACAAAGTTAGTAAGTGTCGCCCAGTCGAACTAAAGCTTTGATTAAAATATACATCTTCGTAAACCAATGTTCTCAAAATCGCTAATTGTTTGGGTCATTGGATTTGTAATGAGCGGTGGTGCGAGAGGTTCGGGTCAAGTCCCCCTGAACCTAAAATTTTGTCCATAACCCGACATCCTTGTGCGATTCATGAAAGAGTTGGTGGACTAGTTAGTAGTGCTCCACTCTGCATATTGCAATGTCAATTATTCAAAAATGTTTTCAACTGACCTTCCGACTTGATGTTTTTGTCGAGAAAATTCGATGTGAAGAAGACACCTTCGGTCTCTGGTTCGGATACTATTATATGGGAATTTGTTAGAAGGACAGTGTTAAGGAGGTACATTTTTTCCTTTGTTTCTTCAGTGTCCAAACTTCGCAGATATGCAGCAATGAAAGCATCTGATCATGTAACTGTGAACAGTAGAGTAGAGAACGCCATTGTCCCATACGAAAAAACGAAATTTATCCTTCGCTCTAGTATCATGCGTTTTGGGATACTGACTCCATTTTCTTAACAAACGCTTTGACGCGTTCCGTGGCTTCTTCCCTGTCGACAGTAGCTGTAAAAGAGCTCTCAGTGAGCAGTTTGCGACTGATCTTTCAGTCATATACTACACACCGCCACTTCTCTTCGTTCCTCTTTCAACTAATCCCCGCCCCGCTCCGATGTCAGCGATGGTTGGGACAAAGAAAAAGAAGATGGCACCGATGAAGACTGTCCGTCCTCAGTAAGATTCGAGTCTGTTATTCCAAAAATATGTTCAAACATAGGTTGAAAGGTCACTAAAGGCAGTGTCCCTTAGAAATCGCATCCAAAAATGAGAGCGTTTCATCGTATCCAGTCCTTTTTTGCGGCTGATCCGGTATTGGCCTTTCTTTTTCTTCTTCTCAAATCCTTGCAAATCTTCCACACCTTTTTTACTTCGCCCACTGAAACTTGAGTTGTTTCACCACAGATGGTGGCTTGATATGATTGCCTGCAACATACTTGAATGTGTCCTTATTAATTCCTCCATCTCGTCCCGCCTTCCTGGATACACTCGTTCCGTTTCATTATGACCTCAAATTGTTTGACGAGCTCTTCGGAATATCTAACCTTGAATATTTTCTCAATTCCGAGGAAATCCCTTCAGACATTCATAGAGGCTAGGCATTAGCTACGAAACGACGTGGAAAAAGAGGAGCTCTATTAGTTCATTCCTAGCAATCTTGCTAAGCAATCCTCGACCCACTACACTCAGAAAAACGAAGTGAACATTTGCAGTAGATACTGCAAATGCATGATATGCAACACAATCATGCCTCACATACACAGTTTCTCATATGAAGAGTCAGCCTTCGTGACTTTTCATTTATGAAGGCGTTGTCGCGGCAAAGTTAGCCGATGTCATAGTTTGCGAATCGAGCGATTCGCTAGCGAATCGCTGGATCCGAGCGTTGCGCCAGCGAATCGAACGTTGCACCAGCGAATCGAACTTTGCACCAGCGAGTCGAACGATGTACCAGCGACTCAATAGTGGCGGGACCCAACGTTCAAAGGAAGCCCGCTACTTTCGAACAGTGTCACGTGACAGTGGACCTTTTTGAAAGTGGCGGGACTTGACAGTGGACACTGTTTGAAAGTGGCGGGCTTCCTTTGAACGTTGGGTCCCGCCACTATTGAGTCGCTGGTACATCGTTCGATTCGCTGGCGCAACGCTCGGATCCAGCGATTCGCTAGCGAATCGCTCTATTCGCAAACTATGACATCGGCCTTAGCGCGCCCCTTGAACGACAAAACCTAACCTAACCTCGACGCAGCCACCTGAGGCAGTGGGGCACTATCGGCAACAATTCGTAACGAAAAAAAGCAAGCTCTTAAAAACCCAAAACCCATTCGACTAAACAATACTGTGTACTATCGGCACAAAAGTTCATTCAATGAAATTATAAGTACATGGAGCACACGGCCTCCTCCACATAAATTTCATCACTGAGAAACCGAATTCTAGAAAGATACTATTCATTTGAAGAAGTGAACGCGAAGCGTTTCTAGGGCACGAGACCTCTTTCACACAAGCAAACTTCGTAAAGCGAAAAAGCATCTGAAAAAATTTATTAGAATAAGCAGAGCTGGATAATCCGAAGATAAAAGATTACCCAACAAACTTATCTAACGAGGAAAGGTCACCAGGCCGGTCCGGCCATTTGCAATGAGGTGTATACCTACGCATTCGTCTTGAGACGATAAGCTAGAAACCGCTTTTCTTATCTGCTAAACGGTGCTCTGAACGGAGTTACGGAAGTTTTCCCCTCAACACTGTACTTAAACGCAGTATATGAGCGCTATCATTGGAGTCGCCACTATAAGCCAAGCGGGAAGGC
>MU894249.1:0-16446 GCA_036418205.1 Ostertagia ostertagi
AGTAATCATCCTGTTTCAGTTGACGTGACCGACGAAGTAGCCAGAAATCGCGGACTGAGTTTTCCTATTGCGGCAATTTTCATCTGGGCGTCGGAATGCAGTCTCCTAGACTGATCATAGTTTACAGGGTGGTCAATTCCTGGCAAACTAAGCATTTTCTCTTCTGAGCGGGGTCGAGCATGGTCGGGGGATCTGCTTTGAAATGTGGGTGTTTATTTATTTATTTATTTATTCGCCTACTGACTCATTTTATCATTGATTCGTTCAATTATTTATTTATTGTATGTGTTTATCTTGTTCATACCGAAGGGGTCAGCATCCACAGAAAGGGTTTCAAAGAAATTTCCGGAAGTCTAAGAAGTTTTCAAGGAATTCGTAATTTGTCCGAGACTTTTTATTCTACAGCGCCCCCAACCCTACCGCCCTCCCCTCTCTCTTTTTCCCATGCACATGCACAAAGTGAAGAATCTGAGAAATGGGAGGGGTACGTTACGAAGGAAGGTGTTGCATTATGACGCCATGCTTGACCCCACTTCCAAACTCCCCCACTGAACTTCTTCTTTACACTTCTTCTCGCTTCAATGCTTGGATCAGGCTGAAGAGTTGTTCATCTCATGCTGTTTGGCTGATGTAGAAACGGCCTCCATATCAGAGCGAACATATCGTAATGATTTTCCACCTCTGTTCTCAGGAATCGTAGAGAATTTTTCATTGAGAAAGTGCATAAGTGAGCAGAACAGAAAAGCATTATTAAGCGAATTCACGTTCTAATACCCACCGCAATTAGAGAACTTGTCTAGCCTAACTACGCTCAATATTGAGAAAAAGAGCGCTTCGGTGTCGATTTCAGGCGAGAATGGATCATGAAAACCCTTGGTAATTAGCCACCGGGTGTCACGTTCAACCGAATCAGTCCATAGCGGCCATTTTCCAAATTTCAGAAACGTGCATGGTCTCCGTACCAACGATCCCACCTATACCTATCCGTAGTGCTCATGTGAAAGCGCGGAAACAATAGTTTCAGCGTTCGCCTACACTTCGAAAGTTGAGATTCTGTAAAGGAATTAGTTAGCCGTGTGCGCCCCTCATCATTCCCGCTCTCCAGCTTTTGCTGAGGCATTGCTGAAGCACAGCAAACGGCGCCACCCTATCCACACACCAATAGTGGCCAAGAATTTGCTAGCCTCAGAAAAAGTGCGGTTGAGTGCGTTGATTGGCCTCTTAATGTGCCGAGTGTATGGGTGTAGTGGTAGTGCGTGGTTTTCCATTTTAGTTTCTGACTGGTGGACTGGAAATCCACATTTCAATCACGCCCTCCTGAACTCTCTCACTTCTCATTTTTACACAACCACAAATTGCTCAGTAGAAATACCCTGCACGGCTCACGCTCGAAATCTATGTACAGGGTGGTCCAAAATTATGAGGACCGCGTGCGCGCGCAGTCATATCCACTTTTTTCCGTATCGCTCCATTTTCATCTCGTTTTCTGTGCACTATGTGAAAGGGTACAATGTCTTCTTCCTAATGAAACCAAATTTCATGAAGTTCTCAAAACTAGTGAAATAACTACTTCACTTTGAGTCAGTCCTCAAATTGAACTCACTAGGGGCTCTGGCACGTTACATCTAGCAGCAGTCTAACCTATCAGAGAAGCCCTTATGAGCAACAGTTCAACTCTTCAATAAGTTTGGAACCACCACAGATGGAAAATTCGGGGACTCGAAAGTTACAGTTACCACCAGGATAATTATCAGATGCAGAAACTAGGTCTCCCCTTGTCGACTTTCGTACACCCAAAATGAAAAAATTGATGTGAAAACCCAGCCAGACACTCTAAAGACTCCACATCTGTAGTGGATAGAAGCCACACGAGTAGTCTACTTGGGACTTTTACAGGACCGAGCACCCAAGAATAAAGCAAAAATCCTCCAAAAAGCGATTTTTCGAGTTCGTTGCTTTCGAAGAATTGTTACAATGGAACCATCCACCTAATAGCTCTAGATTTCTGTATTTCACACCCTGGATGCAAGCGCAAATAAATGCAACACAAAAGTTTGATTCCCTGAAGAAGGCAGAGCAGAAGGCCTGGAAACATTTGGACACGCCTCAGTTGCGTGCCACCGCACGCGCCATCCCCTTCATCTGAAGGCTCGTGTTAACGGGGAAGTGGCAGATCTCAATTCTATTCTGGAATTACTTTGAGGTAAGAGTTACAAATACTTCCCAGAAGTTGGTTTGTTCCATCAAGCTACTATGCGTTTTTAACGACACAATGTCTTGGTCCTCATAATTTTGGACCACCCTGTAGAATTTAGTTTTCAATCGTGACTTGTCAATGACAAAATTAATTTGAGCAATTCTTTAACCGTTATTATGTGCTCGCTCAAGGACCGTTTGAGCTGTGCACAGGTAAAGGTTTTATGGTCCTCACCCCGACTACAACTCATCATAGGCTGCAGAGCATGCTTCGTTGGATAAGTTATAGGATTGTTCCAAGGGTTTGGGTGTCTGCTGAAATTATTCAACTGGGAGCAAACTGAGCAAAGGAACAGTGACAGTTGAAGGCCTTTTATCAATCGAACGCGGAAGTTGGAGGAGGAAGCAGAGTTTTGTGAGTGTGTTGGCGATCTGTACCATAAAACAGCTGGAATGGGCGGAGTGGGAATTGGAAAGACTTGTCGATGCAAATTTTGGAGCAGATGTAGTTTCGTATTTTTCTGCTCCAAAATTTGTAGAATAGGAGGAGCAGGCATTGGAAACTGAGGTCCGCACCAGAGTTCCGGCTCACAACTTCTTACAACTGTGGTCCTAATCAGAGACTGGCTTTACGTTGAGGAAGGGTGTGTTAGTTGAAACCTTTGTATCCTCTACTCATGCGTACGCTTGAATCAGTTTTTTGATCCATTCCGATCTTAATTAGCCGAAGTGAAGGAACAATAGACCAGGTTTTAGCTTGCCTGGTTCAAAAACTCTGAATGAAGTCCACACCCGATCGAAGTAAAAAGGTCAGAGAAGTACCGGTAAACTGAACATTTGCTTTTGTGACTAGGCGCAACGTTCTCGCTCCGAGCGTGCCAGCAACGCAGTACCAGGATGGGTGGATCTCCCTTGCTGACCGTGAGGGGACTGTGGCCCTTCACGATCAGCAAGGGTGAAGGGCCACAGCAAAGGGTGTGACACTGTGGCAATCTTCTGAACAAGAGAAGTACCCTTGTTTCAGAAGTGCCATCAGTGTCGGCTTTGGACAAGCTGCACCCTCTCATTGAAACCACAAGTTCCCTGATATGTGGCCAACACAGCCTGATATAGATGCAAGTTCGGGTTTTTCTTCTTCGGTAGCAGGAAGTTGGCTTGCCAAAGAATCCAGCATCTGAAATGGACTGATGCATAGGGTGAGACGAGCGCGACGTTCAACGATATTTTTTCAACCGTATCCTGTAGGCCAGAGTGACAACCGTCGTTGTAGCGGAAAAAAAGCTCGACTCTAATGTGCAATCGCAGGAATGCCCAACATAGGCTTGATCGACCAGAAAGACAGATAACGCAAGCGAAATTCAAGAAGGGTTATATGTCCCACCCGTTGGTAGAGCCATCAGGAGAAGAATAACGTGGCTCGAGTTAACAAGAGAAAATTTCCTTTCTCGAGCCTTCTCCGCAGTTAGAACGTTGTTACGCTAGTTCCTATGGGATCCTGAGAAAAAAAGATGTGGACTACACTCGTTTCACTCCTGTCATCAGCGTTCATTTCATGAGGGACCTTGACAGAGAACCCTTTTACGAAGGAATGAGAATCTCCGTGAACTGGGCATCTATATCAGAGTGTGATGGCCACATTCCACAATTCCTAATAATTTTTTTCAAATGAGTAGTAAATTAATTCAGGTATCTTGTGCAAGGTATTAGTTATCGGGGTTTTGCACGATTCAGTCACAAAACAATCTTATGGAAATTCGTTCAACAATGCACGATTATTTTATATAGATAACAGCATGAAGCGCAGCATTTTTCACATTTTTGCACCGCTCACACTCGTTGTGCACGATTCATTAGTCATTTTCCATGTGCCAAAACTGTCTGTACTCATTATTATATCCGGAGAAGAACAAATGCGTCCAGTAGCACAATTACGGAAGAAATAATGACTGTTCCGAAAAAAGATCAAAAATGTGTCGAAATACGCGTACAACAGTCAATCAGCAGTGTGTTAGCATACAGACCTGACTTTTACCCCTGAAGACAAATTCTTCTTCCTCGCTATTGTTATTAATCTACTTGTGGAGCAATATAGGTCATCATTATAGGCAGCGAATATTGGAAAGCTATCGATCTACAGAACAAAGGATAACGAAGCTGCTGAAAGGGTCCAACCTTCCTACCCGTATTTAAGGTCTTTATAAGAATGTCCCGAAACAAATTCACGACATTTTATAGTCATGCCGGAGAAAAGTATACCAGAATCTATGCATAACATTATAACCCATAATTGATTTAGCAGAATGACTCTACTCCTCAACCCCGCCTACTCTTAAGAAAAGTCCCCACTTATTTGCCCGCATTCGGGGATCAGCGGCCGCATTTATTGAATTCCTTGTACAAACAAATATTAATCTAGTAATGCATAAGCAGAACACAAATGAATATTGGCAATTTAGCACTCCAAAATTCGGACGGGAAGGTTGATTAAAGACAAACCACTTAGCAGGATTGAAAAAAACATGACTGTTCGCCCCGAACACCCCCGCGACATAGGCGTCTTTGAATTGGTGGTGGCAATTGCACCGTCAGGCCGAAAGTGTTGAAAGTCATACTGTTACTCGGTCAAAAACATTTTGGGAGTACTTCCATTCAGCGCAAGCCGTCTGTAACACTTGCTGAAATGGCGAGAGTGTGTGACTTATGTCTGTGCCTAAATAGCAATTGGCAGGTCATCACTTTCAGGCTACACTAATAACAGTATGATAATGGGGGGGGGGGGGGGGGGGGGGGGGGGGGGGGGGGGGGGGGGGGGGGGGGGGGGGGGGGGGGGGGGGGGGGGGGGGGGGGGGGGGGGGGGGGGGGGGGGGGGGGGGGGGGGGGGGGGGGGGGGGGGGGGGGGGGGGGGGGGGGATAGAATTGTTCCAAGTTATGGTAGACATTCTTTCCTTCCTCTAATATCTATGGGCAGTCACTAGACGGACGGAAAAATATAGCGACAAACATACAAGGTTCACTCACCTGCAAACCGTGCAAGGTTAGTGGTATATAAATTAAGACCGATTTAGGATTCACAGACTTACATTGTTTTATTTTGACGATGGAGCTCTGGATGATCAAGCTTCTCGAACCAATTTCGAAGACTGTTTGGGAATACGAAATCGCGACACGAATAACGTGCATCCAAATAAAGTTGTATAATGTGGGCAATCCGTCCCCTATATGGCGATGCATTGATATGCTCTGGGACATGTCATGCCAGAGTTGGATCGTGCCCGCCTCCTCACTACTTTCGGCAAATGCCCATTTCCGTAACACACCCTCGTTTGACGGAAATCTTCTCATGAACACACTCGGAGTCCTTTAAACGTTCGCTTTCCTAAGGTCCTGTGAGCTAATAAATTGACCTTTATAATTGCAACTCAATAACTCGCCCATTGCGCTCACGATCAGCAATTCAAGGCTATCATAATCTCACATCAGTCGCTGACTAGCCTATGTGGCAGTGAAATGTCGTTAAGGAGGCATTCCTTCTTAACAAATAGTTAGAAAGGAAACAAATAGTCCTGGAGTTATGTTACACTATCAAACTGTGATATCCTAATGTCACGTCTTCTCAATTTTTATCATGACAGAACTGTTTTTTTTTTGTGGGAGACACAGCTTCAAGCTTCAGCTAGCCCATATAGTATATCGAAGTACAGTTCAGTACGGAATCGTGCTACCATCTTCGCACAAGTAACTGTGCGCTCCTAAAGATTAGAAGGTGGTGTACGGTAACTCACCTACCGAAGCTTCTCTGCCTCTGCTTCTCTGTCTCTTTCCTTCGGCGTTGTAGCACGTGGTCATGGCAGTGGGTCACGCCCTTATACGGAGAAGACTTGTTTTACAAGATTTGTTAAGCTTTTCTGTCCTAGATTTCTGTTCTAAAATTGTCCATGTACGTGGCCGAACCTGGAAAAATATCTATCATCAACAATGAAAAGTATTGAGAGTGTAGCGGGCACTGTTGAAATTTTTTTAAAAAGGTCTTGAGACACACGCACCTCGGCGGTCATCATTCCGCTGACGGATGATGCCTCAATAGTGGTAATCTCTTCAAGCATATGATGATCTTACACTTCAACCTGTTTGTAGCTTCACTCATATCTTCATTTTTAGCCTTGCTAACGATTCTATACTAATTCACTGTTTTGCACAATATTTTCACTTGCCCATCCTGTTTCCGTCCACGATTTTTCAACAAGTTTGTTATAATTGGCAATCTTGAACTTAACGCGAATTTCGTAGAGAATTATGAGGATGGTTATGTATTTTCAAATCATGTCACATATTAGTAAGGAGATTCTCCATTACGGAAGGAAATGATTGGTTCCGCTAAACAGCTCTTCTACTACAGTAGAATTGAACAACGAAATGGGCGCGACTGGCTTGTAGTGCCATACCCTTACAAGTTCGATTTCCTGTCTATCCCTTTGTTCTGTTGCAGGCAAATTTCATGACGCCCTAAATGTGGACCATACGCCCCAAAACATAATTGTCATAATTAAAGTTAAAAAGCAATAAATAAACATACGCCTCAGAAATAACGAATGGAAAGTGGAAATAAGGTAAATAGTTACCTAGTACACGAACGGTTGAGAAATTGAAAGAAACTCCTCAGACAAGGCTCACGACGTTGGCTGAGGAGATGCAAAGAGGAGTGAGCTCTTGGTATACTTTTTTCCCAATTTTGACTCAGGAAGTCAGCACTGTCCCACAACTGGAGGGCTTGAATTATAAAGTCATCCATCTCGTCGCTCGAATGACGAGACGTTAATAAAAGGAAATACTAAGCTTTTGATGTGCACAGAATCCGGCTTGATCTGAGAATCATTCTGCTATGCAACTTCGAGTTTGACGACTGAAGAAACTTTCTTTGTTTTCGAATTGGTCAACAATATCATTACAATAAAAACAAAAGTGAAGCTAGAAATCACACATCACCTGGGACCAGTTTGAGGTTTCTTTTGGGTTATGGACGGGTTCCGACGTTTGCTCAGGCTTAGGAGCTGGTCGAAGTACTTGGTAAGCCAGGGCCACATTACAATTGTTTAGGTGATGCTGGCTGGATGTTCGCGTAGAGTTCAAGTTTATTGTGAAGGTCTAAAGTCGTTCATATGATCCATCTTCATTACTCAATTGGTTGCGATTTGGCGGAAGCCACATCAAATGTTAGAGGAAAGGAAGAGCAGGTGGGACCATAAGACACTGAATTGATCGATATCGTATGCAAAAACAATTCCACATGTGGTATATGAAAAAGCCAAACCACAAAAGACAAGGGTCCTGTATAGTACTGAGGTATATTCGTTCTTTAAATGTGGGTTGGGAAGGTATACGGACTTTGAACTGCTCTAATTTCTCTTACGGCACAGGCATATAGCGCATTGAAAAGGGAGCTCACGATGACTCAGGGTTCCTTTGCCGTCTCACTCTCTCCTCAGAAGAGCACTGCATCTCTGCTCTCAGACGGGAGTAGCGAGAGCTAGATCTCGAGGATCCGCCGTGGTAGCGCGATTTCACGTGAACGAAGCATGACCAGAGCGGCGATTGCTCGATTGCTAATGGTGACAACGATGGATGATTTCTTCTCCGAAGATGCTCTCCGCTTTGAAAAGGGTTATATGCATCTTTTTTGAAAGTGAATGATTACGGTCTTCCATCGAGGACTCAAATAATATTATGCATTTATCAAGGTAAGATGCATATACTTATATATTTACACACTGTTGTGTCACTGTTTTCCATTTGATACAACTTTGTTTGTCTCATTTGTGCAATAGTTAATAAATAAAATAAGATAAACAACAACAGTAATGACAGCTGCGGTATGCTGTATTAGTGGGCTAATCGCTGAGTCAAAAAGTCCAAAACATCTTTGCATTTTCTCGTAGTAGGAACAATATGGGGAATTGCCTGTGCAGCCCTCAAACCTTTCCATTTCGGCAGCAACTCTGGTTTGACTTTGAAGCTCTGGCGGTATTTAGCAATGGTTAGTTTACTTTTGATGAACCCAACACTTGGCTAGTGTAGGCGTTCCTCAGGGGATGCTGTGCGATTTCTGGTTTGCATCCCTCTGCGTGGTTCGTTGTGCTCGGAACGACTGTCGATGAGTGGTCCCACAAGGAGGTGTCGAATCGGCCGCCTACACCTCGGGTATATTCCTAATATCGCAAAAAATGCGATCATGGCAGGGGGGGGGGTGATTAAAGCTGGACCGGGTGCTCGAAATGCTTCGGATATACCTATGTAATTTTTTAGGCAAAAGTGGCAGCATTTGAATCCCGCGCAAAAACACCCGCACGATTCTGTTCTCATTCGCTGCGCATTTTACCGCGTGGAGCTCATCACGTTGCCGCAGAATGAATTGCGTGTAATGAAAGAAGCATCTGAAAATGGGTGGTGACCAATAGTGCAGTTCAAAAAAAAATGACTCCTTACGTTTCTGCTCCATGATCGTTTCATTCAGAGCTAGAGGCGCTTGAAGTGGCAAGCGGTTGAGCACGGGTGGCCTAAAGAGAGGTCATCTCAGACCAGAACCAAGAACGCAGTCTTCTTTAAGTCATTTTGCTGTGATCAGGTGTGAAAGAGAAAAGCAGCAAAGGTGAAGCGAAAGAATTAGGTCTTCTATGAAAGACTACAACTGCGACTTCACTCCACGCCTAGATAATCCAGTGAATCTGCTCCTATTCTGAGCACTGCAGTATTAGCTAGATTGTTGTAGGGAAAAGGCGAATACTCAGGCTCAAAGACACTGAGGAGCAATTCTGATATGCACAGGTCATCAGTAGACTTCGACTGCCTGAGAGAACCATGTTCCATCACTCAACAAAGGTAAAATTGATCTGGTAAGGCTTGTACACAAAGAAGGATCCTATAAACATAGTATTGTGAAATGTAGAAACGTAAGTGGTCGATAGACAAAAGGCCAAAGTTCACCAGATAAAGCGACGTGTGTGGTGGTTCAGTGCACAGGGTCAGCGAATAACAGAATTATATAAAACAGAATACGGAGCATCACCTGGTATAAGGTAAAATTATAAATCAATCCCTTTTTGGGATGCGGCACGCATTCTACTTCCATTTGTACATTCGCAGTGGCATTTGAATGCGATGTGGCCTATACAATGACTTGCGGGGGCCAGCCGATGTTCAAGTCAGTGTTTTTTATCCTCCCAGACAAGTCTGGTACCAATTAACCGACCCCGGAGGGATGGAAGGCTTGGTGGCCCGGGCGACTCACGACCCAGGATTTGATCCCGGACCGCTCGCGTGGTGAGCGCGCCACTTGTCACTGCACCACTTCCGCCCTACCGGGTTACAAGCGAATTGAAGATTGACTGAGTATGCAGAAATCCCGCAGCATTGACAAGATCTCTTCTTTATTTGTTTCCTTCGCAAGTCTAACCAAATTTCAGAACTACACAGAGTATGGTTCTCAATCTACACGTCCACCTTTCGGTTAGAAGAGGCTTTGTAGCCAGCTGGGTGTTGATTGGTCTTTTGCGTTGGCCTTGGAGCAATTGATCTGTTAGTGAAATTACATATTCAAATCATTGTTAGTTTCTATATGAGGAATTTTCAATCTGAAAGTAGATTTGGAAGTTTTGTGAAGGAGCTCTTTTCTAATCAGTATTGAAATTACAAAAAGTTATAAGAAATAACAAATTTAGATCAATTAACGAGGAAAATTCGAGATGAGCACGAGTTTTTACACTTTCCGAAGCAACAATCCCTTCAACTTGTCGCAATCTGCAGAAAGGTAATATGCCATTCATAAACTAGAAGATTTGCTCTATCAAAAATTACTAGAATTGCTAAAAACTGTCCATTATTTAAAAAATGGGGCCACGTCGAGGATTTTTGCCCGAGTACCGCCGAAAGGTACTTTTTCGCTGCATTGGCACTATTTCAATGAACGACTATAGTTCCTCCACGGGCGATTATACACTGAAGTAGGAGCAGATTCGGAACTCTCGTGCTTTTCTCTTTCCAAGAAGTGTAAAATGTTTTAGCAAAGGTTATACGTTTATGAATTTGACGCTGAAGACTGCATTTCTTGTTGAATTGTGTACTCCTCCCTGTAATTTCACATGAACCCTTTCAGAATCCTCTTGATTTTTCCTGAATTGAGATTCTTTCTCCAGAGAGCCGTAGTTGAAGCGCGCGCAACCAACTGGGCCCACTCTGGGATGCGCCGTGTGCTTCACATCCCTTCAGATTCGAGGACTCACTTGAAAGATAAAATATCCCTTGGAAAACGTGCGAATTTCGGATTCTTTAACTTGTGTGGTGATAAAACACTGAAGTAACTAAGAATTGCTAAAGCGGACACCTCTGAATCAGCGAAGATTTTATGTGGACGGAATAACATTATTATTGGAAGCCTTTGGCCTTTCCATGGCATCGATTCGATCCTTGATGTTTGTCCTCCGACGGTGATGATCCTACTGCATCAATCCGGCCCGATCTCTTCCTCCCAGCGGGCCAATACGACCCCCCCCTGTGACGTGTCGAGGATTCCTCAACGCACGCTTGACCCTGGTCTAGAAAACCTTCCCGAACAATTGCTCTTGTAGATCCCCTGCACTCGCATCTTTCTCTAATGCCATGAATGATGATAGCTATCATTCTACGGAATGGCTTTCCACTAGCAGATAGTAGTGCAATGGGTTCAGGCGTATTCACCGACTCCATTACTCCATTAGGATATCGAGGTCTTCGCCGCCTCATTTCGGTCTCCCATCGTTTATGTGGAAAAAAGGACTTCTCATGGCTCTCGACGGGGCGCTGATTTACAACATGAACTTAACGTGTCCCGATAATAGCTTGATATTATTGTTCAAGGAGTAATAAGGTGTGCCACATCAAAGTACTCTTGTGCAACGCCTGACTCCCAAATCTATTTGCGTTGGCCAAGGACATCAGGACATTATTCTGAATGGAAGTCAAGTGCGCTAGTCATTCAAAAAAGTGACTGACAACGCCAAGCCATAAATCCGTTCCATCATCTTAGTACTAGTTCACCATCTTTGAAGGCACACCCAACAGTGAGTTGAATCCAATCCCTTTGGTCAGTAGGATAGAGTCCCCCATCAAATTCGTAGATGTCCCGTTCCACGGCTTGTAAGTGCGCGACAAGGGCGCTGGAGGCTTTCTAAGCTTCACTCGCTTTAATTTTTCCTTTTCCTTTCCTTTTCTCGAAACAAGAGAATTTCTGCATCTTATCACCCGTTTCGCCTACCCTCTCTCCCCTGCGCTCAATTTCTGACTGCCTCAGCTTTATCACAAAAATGAGTAAGGCTTTAATTTGAGCTTGTGAATTTTTAGATTACCAGGTTGACGACCTGTGACGTGACGTCATGCCACACTGCCACGGGGAGACTGGTTTTGCTCAGTTTGACTGAGCCTTTTTTCGTGTTCCAAAAAAGCTCATATACGTTATTAGGGTCCGAAAAACATTTCTTCATAATGAAATCATTGAAGGACTAATGACCATCGATGAGAAAACACGAAAAAAGGTGCCGATTCCCGCACAATGGCGGTCGTCAATGGGTTGAAGCCAAGCGTTGGGATGAAATGGATGTGAAAGATCGTTCAGTAATGAACCTGGAAATGGAAAGTGGTCTAGAAAAGAAAAAGAAAGCAAGAGAAACTAAGTTAACGCCCCGAATAAGGACCTCTACTTCAGCTGCATTCCACCTTGGGTAGAGAAGGATTGGACGTTTCACGCACAGCTAGCTCTTGTTGCCAGTGCAAGTGACGGTGAGCCGCAATACAGTAGTTGCCGCAACTGTCACGCCTATGTCAAAGCACGCATCATGTGGCAGCCGACAGCGAAAGGCGGAGCTTGTGGGTGAAGGTGTGAATTGCGGGTGGAGCGAGCTCTTGGCGCCTTCATCGCGTACTTTCGAGACGTAGAAGGGACACGACATCATCGCTTAGCCGCCTTATCTGCTACGGCCCGGAGAAGGAACAGCGAGCTTGCTAATTCCGATATAATGCCTTTAATACATATACTCTCGTGACTGTGATGAGTGCGCCCACCGCCATAGGCAAAGTTTTTTCTCAGTGATTCGTTCCTATTCGATTCACTTACTTCTGAAGAAGTTCTGCTCTGAATAGTTTTTATACTTTCTCTGTGCTGCACTATGAGAAAATATTTTCCTTGTATGCCTTTCTCAGGAATCCACATTTGCGCGCCAAGAAAATTTAAATTCAACAATCAAGCAGGAATTCTAAAATCTCTTTTCCATGTCTCATCAAGTGACAGGGCAAGTTCGTACTCTCTATAAGTAATCCTAGACAAACCAACAACAACAACAACCGTAATTCATCGAAGCTCCCTAGCGAAGCTGTTGAAAAAAACTCGTCCCCATTGTAATTTCTCTATTCTTGGTACGCTAAGAATTTCGTTTAGCCATTAATTGTGAAGTGTTCTCCTCAAAAAGAACCATCAGTACTAATTGGAAACTTAGTGTTGGCGTTTTTACTGCAAATTTTGTCATATGAGCAATCTTTGTTAAAAGAGTTTACTATGTTGACGCATTAGTCGGGCAAAGATTTGTTTGAGAGCGTTTTTCAGTAATCTTGTTTTTCTACTCATCCCGATCCTCACGCAAAACATGTCTTTCACAGAAGCAATCACATCTACGGCCGTTGTTGGGGGCGAATTGGAGCACCCACAAAAACATCATGACCAGTTTGAACGAGGTATAAGTAAGTTCTGAAGAAAATTATCCCGCGAACTATCGTTTCTGGCAGAAATAAAAGATACAGCGAATCAGGTAAAAAAGGGCAAAGAGTGGAAATAGTGATCCGTAACAGTGCCACTTCCCACGAGCACGGTCCGTGTTCATGTCCCTCCTCGAATCTCATCGTGGCCAACCAAGCCTTACATTCTTCCCGGTGTCAAGTAATTTGGTAGCGACTCTTGTGACTCTTGAGAGTCTCAAACATTTCCATCGTTACTTGACTGATAGCAGCTATATGGGTAACACATTCAAAATGCTACTGCGATCTTGAATGGGGAAGTTTTTAGAATTTTGTATCGGTTCCAGTTATGGGAGCAAAGAAGGGTTCAATAAGTTTAGCTTTCGCTTGCGTGATTTTCCAGCCAGCTTGAGATTATCCTTTTCCTACATAGGCTATCTACTTTCGTCAGTGGTCACTTCCATTTGCGAAGTCAACACTAGACTGTGCGCGCAAAGAGTGTGTTTTGTATTGCGGAAAAGGGCGCCGAAGCCCAGTGAATGGAAAAACATTGAGTATGGCAAACGGCAAATCCCATTTTGGAATGTGTCATGCATTTTACTTCCATTCGGAACAGCATCGGTATCTTGAATACGGGTTCGCCTATATAATCGCCTTTGAGAGCTAACAGATGTATAAACCGATGTTTTTCCTGCCATGCATGTCTCATACCAACTCATTAACCACACAGAGGATTAGGCTTGATCGACATGGACGACGTACTATCCAGGACTTGTCCTCCGGATGTGCGCGTCATAAGCAGCGCCACTTGCCGCTACACCACTATACCATCTCAGCTAACAAAAAAACTCGAGACCCGTGAGTCTTCAGTAAGCATCAACTAAAGCGTCTACGATCTCTAATTTCAGCATTCTAAAATCATTTCAACCTACCTAATCAACCTTATCAATATGCATTTACTTCATAACAGCCTAACCACTAGTATTCAGGGCACGATAGCAAGTGAATTAGTTGCGGAAAAAGGGAAGTGTCATATGGCGAGAAGCCCATACGTTTCAGATTGATCTACTACAGTTCTGTAAAAAGTTATTCAACCCTGTCAAGCGTGGTGTTGATTGGACACGTTGGTCAGAGAGATGATGAACTTGCTCTAAATGCGCACTCCATTCACTTACTACGACTGATTTGTAGAGCTACAGTTGTCGAAGTTACGCGAGTTTGCGGGGAATTACAAATGAACACTCTAGGCTTCAGGGTCGTGGCTAACTTTCGAGAATTTCGAATGAACACACTCAGGAAAGACCTCTGTGATGAATATCACTGTTGTTCCATTTACGCAGTTTCCTCCGCTGTTCATTGTATGTAGGCCACTTCTCCCGGCCATCAGTTCTTTTCCCATTTCATTATCCCATTCTTTCATAGAGAAAAGTGTCCCATTTTCCTAGAGCTTCGCTCCGGAAAAGGGCGAAGAAGGGACGTAATGAGAAGCCTTCAGCGATTTCATGCTTCACCCTAGTACAGTTGGTCGACAATTACCGTCTCAATGCATTACTTAAGTGGGCCCAAACATCCATCTATTAACATCTGCATAGGAATGGAACAACAGCTATGTTTTCGCGTAACTCCTGTCCATTATATCCTGCCGTCCGTCACTCGTACCACGTCGTCTCTGGTCGTCTTCAAATCACTCTTTCCGTGTGCGAAGAGCTTAGACATCTGTGGCAACCATTTGCAACTATCGGTAATCACAAAAGATCATACTGCAGTTGGTTCCTTATTCACCTGTTTAAAGGCGCACTCTAGGCGCGCCATCCTGGAGGTAGTAGGGCAGGCGGCGAGCGTGATGTCGGTGCCCTTTTTGCAACTTGAAGTACATTTGTCAAGCGCTGAAGCTCCTGGAGCAGGTAAACCGTCACGTTCGAACATTTTCGGGATTTTGCGACCCCCCAATACAACCAGCCTTCCCCACCGCGACCTCTCCCTCTTCTATAGTATTTGATTCTGAGACCAGTTGACACAGCCCAAAACCTACCTAAAACTCCGAAACTCCACCCACTTTTTCCCCAAAAATAGCCGTCGAGGGGGGGGAGGATATACAACCAGTGAAACGGCAACTTTTTTCGCACGCACCTATGCCCTGCGCCGGGTCGGTCAACCCTATCGTTGTTACTTTTCGAAAATTTTTTACGACCCCCCTCCCCCAAGGTGGATTTGGTACGACCCCCTTTTCGACCCTCGACCACCATATTCCTCTCTATAGTATTTAATTCTGGTACCACTCAACCCACCAAACTCCGCCCACTTTTTCCTCCAAAATGCCGTCGAGCGGGGGGTATATAGTCACTCTGAAACAGTAAAAATTTACCCATAATTCCCTAAATTTCCCTAAATTTTCAACCAATTTACCCTATTTCTACCTATAATCTCACTGTTTCCTTTTCTAGGGGGGTATATACGCCGGCTGAAACGGCAAATTTTTATCTTGCGCGCCCTCTACTCGCACAACCTACTACCCACGAAATCTTAGTTTCTCCTCAATCCCACACGTGATTTCGAGCGACTAAAGTGGGTACGACCCCCCCTCCTACAAACTCAACCAGGTACGACCCCCCGTTGTTACTCGTAACAACGTAGGGTTGACCCTGCTTCTAAGCCCTTCTTCACCAAACGTAACCAGCAGAACTGCGCAATGCGACCCCTCTCCCCTCCCAGAACACATATGCGACCCCCCGTTCGAACAGTTCGAACGGACGGTTGACCTGCGAAATACCTGCGTCCGACCCGCAACTCACACCTTTGTCCGCAAGCCCCACCCTTCACCGCTGGTTGCCACGTGGCGCTGCTTGGAAAGCCCGGGCGCATTTGAGACAGCGGTCTCATCGCGACCCAATGTTCATTGGCACTGAAACAATTAGGGTTGGGTTCGTGAAACTCGTCCAACGCGCCTTTCTCTATCCCAAAGTGGAATCGTGGGGTTTCGTTTGCTTTCCTACTATTTTCCAGACCACTTCCCACCTCCAGCTTCATAACTGAACGCTTTTCCACACCTATTTTATCCCGAAACTTGCCTTTACTGTGTGATACGGCGCGAGCGGGTGTCGTACAAGTCCACACTTACCTGCCCACATCCCATCCACTTTTCTGCACAGGTGATCCACCCTGGAGCTCCTGCACCCTTAGCCCTTTGCGGAGGTGTCCTTTCTCCTGGTCCAATGAGTCGATACTGTCGTGAGCTCTATCCTTAGCTTGAGTATTTTGGAGAAAAAATCAGTGGCCCTCGAAGTTAGTTATCACTGTTTCGACATAAGCTTAAAAACTAAGAAGGTGGGCCAATTTTCAAAGCTTCTTAGTTTCTTTGTTTGTGATCGAATAGCTTCCAAATTTCGCCATAATGATACCTATATGCTCACAAGTAATAAACAATAGCTAGAAGAAAAATTTCTCCACGGGGAAAAATTCAGGTCCGAAAGGGTTAATCGCTGTCGTGACAGAGTGCCC
>MU894253.1:0-13666 GCA_036418205.1 Ostertagia ostertagi
GCGGTGTACTGACACATCGCGCGATTTATCACGCCAACGGTCCAGGAATCAAACATCTGACCGTGAGAATCAGGTGTTTGATTCCTGGATCGGTCAACCAAACGTTCGACCCGCCGGGGTTGGCCAATTGGTGCCAGACTTCTATGGGAGGATCAAAACGTTGAGACAAGATCTTTGAGTGTACTTAACAGAATGGCTTGAATGAACATCGAAACGAATCATCTAGCATCTATGTTTCATAACTGAGCCCGCAACTTATTGTGGCCGCATTCTGAAGCCATGCGATTGTGAATGGAATAGAAGTGGAATACGTTACGCATCCTGAAATTGACTGTTATTGGCTCCAACTAATCGTAAGAGGGACTTCGAGTAAAATATATAGCATCAAAAAGGTTGAGGTCCGTTAGGCTTGTGTCAAAGTTCGCGATCCTTCGCTCGCAAAAATCGCAAGTGCCCCATTTGAACATTTGAAACACTGAATATGAAACAAGTAGAATCATGAACAGTCGTCATTCAACCATCACCATCAAGCAGAAATGGCGGCGGGATTGGAGAGCACCTTGCAGTATTGATCGGGGCACTTGTGATTTCCGTGATCCGTCGCGCGATCGCGCGAATCGCGCGACGGATCGCGAACTCTGACACCCATCCTAGGGGAACAAAACTTGGGATTCATTGACAGTCCCATCATCATGAAGCATTTACAATGAAAGAAAAGTTTCGTCAGGTGCATTATTTAACGGCATTACCGTACAAACCGGAATCAAAAAAGACGGGATTTTTGAGAACTCTCTTACCTGGTTAGGGGAATCAGGGTCAACCGCTCTTCGTACCAAGTTCAACGTGCGCAGTCGTATTTGAGATTTCTGGAGAGCAGCTGTGGAGTGAAGTGGAGAAAGAGAAGGAATCCTTTCCAACGGGTTTTTCAAACAATTCCGACGAAGTGTTCACAGATGGTACATAAAATGGGTTAAATATAGGTTAAGATTTCCATTGATCTAGACATCATCTCCAAAAGCGGTGATGATGCAGACCCCTGAGCACGACGGCGCAGCGGACGGTTGAACTTATTTCGAGTCCACGCGCTGGTTAACGCAAAAGAGAGGGCCTGGATAAAGAACCAAAGATGAAACAACAGAATGATAAGGACAGCCTCAAAGAGGATGCGAACTGAAAAGCAGAAGAGCAGTCGCTGTGAGCAAAAACACAACACGATCGATCCTCCGACCAACTTTGCACATAACATAACGATGCCAATGCGAGGGCGTGTCTTCGAAACAACTCTCGCAGTTTTAAGCAGCCGCCGACGCTGCCGTCCCAATCGGCCCATCCATATGTTTTCTCGATTACGGGCTATCATAGGTCATTCAAAGTCTTCTTCATTCTTTCACATTGCTTCTCACAAAAAGTTAACTATGTGGACCAATCTACAACTAGCGCATAGTAAAGACTCTTCAAGCCGATTTACAGTTGCGGAATTCTTCGTCTAGTCTCGTCTGAGCTAAAACACGCGGACTCTAAATTGAAATGATTCACGCCTGAAATTCCGTTCTATACTAGGGGCAATTTTGCAAACGTGATCGAAAGATCAGGAATAAAAAATAAAAACTTGAGGTAATTGATTGTAATAATTTCTAAACCACTTCATGAATAACTTCACTCAAGTCTAAGTTATAAAGTAAACATGGATCATTTGGAAGTAAGTTCCACACCTAAGAGTAAAATAAAAAGGAATCATTCACAGAAAAAAACATGATTCTATTTCAGCCATAAACCAATGACTTAGAGACTCATCATCCACGATAAGAATGAAAGAACAGAAAAATTGCATTTGTTTTGGTAAAAAAAATTCGAAAAACCGAAAGGGCTGCTACGCGTTCAAAGTACCCCGGACATCTGTCACAAATGCTGGCGACGGGAATGCTTCCACTTGGTTCTTGGAGTGCCTTCACTAGAAACTCTTTCTGGCCTCTGACTATTGCATGCATGTCATCTCACACTTCTACTCCATCCTATTCTATCGATCGATTTGTCTCTACTCTCCAAAATCGCACGCTTTAACCCGATTCTTTCATTGCGTCGCCTGATACGTAGCCGCCCCAAGGGCGGACTTCTTTCCATGCCCGCCTTTGGCTCCGCGCCTTTTACCTTCGATTGTCCATAGAGTGTAGTTTTGTAAGTTTGTTTCTCTTCGGAAACCGAATCTTCTATGCGTGAAATATCGTAGTGCTTTCACTGATCGCAATCTGATGCATTAATTCAAAAGGACGCGCATGAATTTTCCGCGAAGGATTCCTTCAATGAGAAGGGTGTGGCACCGTATGGTGTCACGCTGCCGCAGACGGTCTACAAATCTGCGGCCATTGTACTGATGTTTGAATATTCATATGACGAATACCTTTTTTTGTCAATTCGACATTTCGATTGCCTTATATGTAGACGAATGTAGAAATGAAACTTGTCAACGATGACCTATCTTTCGAAGATGGTTGCGCCACGCGGACATGATTTTCTCAGAAAGGTGGTAGTTTGTGAATGTATGAGTCGCATCTGCTGGCTTATGGAGCTTACCGAAATCCACAACATCCAAAGCCGCTGCCATGCGCATGCGAATCTGATGCCAAGTTATTAGGCATTGCCGTTGATCAATCCCTTTTTGGGATGCGGCACGCATTCTACTTCCATTTGTACATTCGTAGTGGCGTTTGAATGCGATGTGGCCTATACAATGACTTGCGGGGGCCAGCCGATGTACAAGTCAGTGTTTTTATCCTCCCAGACAAGTCTGGTACCAATTAACCGACCCCGGAGGGATGGAAGGCTTGGTTGGCCCGGGCGACTCACGACCCAGGATTTGATCCCCGGACCGCTCGCGTGGTAAGCGTGCCACTTGCCACTACACCACTTCCGCCCATAATTATTTATAAGATTCAATTATTTAGTCCGTGGGCAATGACAAATGGTGAAACTACTCAACTCGTGTAGGGCGAGTTCACGAAATCTCAGATGGAACATCGCAGAGAACAATCCAGCATGCCAGTCCTGTGGGCTAGCTTAGTGGCGGTGAATTAGGTGTATTGGGTGCGCTCGTGATGCTAAGATTCCGTCCATGAATTTCTGAAATTTCAGATTCCGTTCCGTTCACCGTTCAAAAAAGGGTTGATCGAGGCGAACGCCTTATTTTTCTACATTTCAGTCTTCAATCGAGCAAAAGTCCACAAAGGCTCACACCCCTGTTCCCCAAACCTTTGCTCTCACTTAGGGAGGAGTAACTGCACCAATCCAATCGTAGAAGGTGCTTTTAAGCCGGGAATGAGATCTTGTAGAGTGATCCCAAAAGAGTCTCCAGAAATCAAAGGGAGATTCCACGATAAAAACGAAGGTTGAAGAAGGGGTAACTTACCTAGTGGAGAGGCAGACGGACACCCTAAGGGTATGGTTCGCATCGAAGGATATAGGATATGCCTCGGCGATCTAGCATGGCCTCTCTTTGCGCATTGGCGCGGAACGCCCACCGACTATCTAATCACTCGCCGCAGGTATACGTGGAGTGATTAGATAGCAGAGAGAGCGTTAGTGTTGAAGAGGGCACAGCGATGAGAGTCGCATCAATGCGGAAATCAACGGGCAAGGAAGGGTCCCATTTCTCGGGTTCTGGGCCGTTTCTCATGGTTTCTTCTTCATCCCTGCTCCACTGACCACCTCTACCCTTACCCAAAAGCTACCTTTTCATCGTAAAATCCTCCTTGAAGGAGAAACTTGGCTTTGATCTATCCTGAAAAAATGCGATTGGTATAGCAGATAAAATCGCGACTTGGTATAACAGATAAGATCGCATAGCAATTTCATTAGTAAATGTCACATTGCTTTCTCACAAGACTGCTGAGCTAGGGGCAAAACCCTTCACCCTAGGCATGGCTTAAACCCAATATCCCTAACCTTCAGGATTTACGGGACGGATGTGGTACCGTAACAGTATCGTGGCATCCTTTTTCACCATAACTCAGCTTTTGTGGTCTGTTTTTTGTTTTATTCAGCTGAGTATTCTTGTGATTATTCACGTGTGGTGATCTGCGGTCCAGCAGTTAACAGACCCATGAATATTATTTTTTTAAGTGCACATGGGGCACTCTAATGTGGTTACATCCTTATTATTCTTTCTGTCTATAGTTGAAATGCGGTATACTCCTGCTTTCTCCCCTCGCTGAAATTCTTACAAATGTTTCACTATCGCATCCAAAGCAACACATGTTGGCATTGTCCTCGTTTAATCAACGTAGTTGATTGCAGTACACCGCTGACTTCTCTTGTCTTGATCGCCGCTTACCCCTCTCCGCCTCCACGATCTCATTTGTTGCCTAGTAGTAGAGGCACCACCTGGCTCTACTTTGAATCAGGTGACCAAGGTCGAAGGGCCTTACCAGGAAGGTCTTTCAGGGCGTGACAAGCTTTTTGAAAACGGTCTTTTGCATGATATAGGGGCAGATGCGGGAACCACAGAACCATGTTTTTTTTCCTGAACGGCCCTCTGAATACCAGAAAAGGGGTCCCTAGTTCGATTCCTCGTGGTGACAAATTTTTGCATTTCGAGTTGACGTTCCAAAATTCGCGCAAAATGGAGTTAGCATGAATAATTAGTACCATATTCATGATTAGGACCGTCAGTAACCCTTACAAAAAGACCCACTGTTGACGTAATAACTTGGTGTAAGAGTTTTTACACCAAATAAGCCTATTTTAAGGTCTTCTGTCATGAATATGGTACTAATTATTCATGCTAACTCCATTTTGCGCGAATTTTGGAACGTCAACTCGAAATGCAAAAATTTGTCACCACGAGGAATCGAACTAGGGACCCCTTTTCTGGTATTCAGAGGGCCGTTCAGGAAAAATTAACCATGGTTCTGTGGTCCCATCTGCCCCTATATCATGCAAAAGACCGTTTTCAAAAAGCTTGGCACGCCCTGCAAGACTGGTCGACCAGAAGATCATGGTTAACTCTCTAACTTTCAGGTTGTGCTCACTCTTCAAAAACAATTATCGCCCTGATATAAAGGCCCACGCATGGAACACGCAGCTATACTTAACTTTTCCACAGTGATTCTTTGAGTGCCAAGGGTTTAAGGTTCAAGCGTTACACTTCTTTGACCCCAGTTGTTGATGAGGTCCTACCCATATGGGTAACTGGAGGTCCTTATGTGATAGGGTAAAAAATTACTGGCCGTGGGTACCATTTTGCGATATCATGTAAGCGATCGAAACTGCAACAATTCTTTAGCACAGGGATTTGAACACAACAAACTTACATCTATTTATCTTTCCCTCAGAGCGGCCGCAAAAGGAAGACATACATATGTGGCTATGTTCTCATGCCACGTTTTTCTACCATTACGTGCGGAACATCTGTATTTTTGAGCGGTGTAGCAAGCCCTAACTCGGGATGGGTCTCCCAAAACTCGTCATCTCTGGACGCTTCTCCTCTCCTTGACCTACTGAGTTGCGTCAGTAGAGTGAAGACGCGAGTTTTGGGGACCCATGCCCTTGTTGGGGCTTGCTGCACTCCGGCCCCTGAAGAGCGGGTCATCATCTTAAAAGGCCTTCCTGATGAAGGAGGTAGATCGTATCAAGCGGATTCTGCAGTGCACCTCGGAAAGGAGGAAACAGTATTCATTCAAAGGTCAAGAGTTTCTCTTACCGTTAGAGGGCTCACGATAGCTTTTGAGAAACTTTTAGGAAAATTTGTGAATTTTTGAAAATCTTGAAGAATTCCATGAATTTTACGAGTTTTGAACTTGTTACAGTACACTGTACCATGTATCTCTGCTCGACCATTTTTGAGTGAACTCACGCATGATTTCAGGATCTGATAGAACTGGAATGGGAGTCCGACCTGATAACAGAAGGGGTTGAACATCGTTAACTGGAGAGGGGCATTCGAACCTAATTTCCTCGCCGCACAGCTCAGCCTACTTCGAATGCGGTGTTTTTCGTAGTACTAAAAATCGTTCTCGATATTCCACTACAACCCTTTGACATGATTTACGGCCAAAACGCTGCAGGACAACGAGGTTCTTCGGGAGATTTATTGCTCTCGTAGAACTGTAAGGCTCTTTTTCGAGCAGTTCGTTAAATCACTGTGAACGAGCTGTCGTCCACTTTAATCGTCCGTCCACCGACACGTCAGCCGCACAAATCTCCCGAGAGTTCCCGTTTTTCTTATTCCTAACAAACGTTGGAAGAGAACATTCCAGAAGTACCCTCCCTTCAAAAAACGAGAAGAGCGTCGGGTGCAGACCATACACCACAAGTGACGACGGCCTCCACAAAATGTAAATGTTTTCTGCCAATGAAATGATTAGCCTGTTGCAGTTGTATTCTATCGGTTGTCACTAATTACAACTATCATTTACCAAAAATCAGCTATCACTATGAACCACTATAACGGGTGTGCGTCATATGGCGCGATCCCATTGGCATTGGAGCGCACAGGCCGTAATTACCACGTCCTGCTGTGGCCGGACAACTCGTCCGCGCAACACATTCTGTTCCGTTCTCTTGCCTTGGCATCAGGCCAACGAAGCTACCGCTCTTTTTTCAGATCTTTGGGACTCAGCGAGATTTTGGGGACCGAGCCAATCAGATCATCGGGTCGATGTTGCTGCGTGCTCCAGGCTGTGTGTGATACGGGACGAGTTGCCATGGATACAGACTGCGGTCTATGCCAAATGGGTGGAGCTGGCCATAATGACGCCTCGCCTATAGCGATTCATTGAAGCTGTCGCATTTTGTGGTGGTATCGTCTGCACCGACCGCTCTCGGTATCTAGGAAAGAGAGAGGTAGAGAGGCTTGAGCAGAAGGTCCAGTCTCATCGCTACAATGCGACCTGACCGTACTACAGCGGAGGCGTTCCTCTGGTTAGTTGAGTTGTAGCGGAAGGGGGGGGGGAAAGGGCGGAAAGCTTGCGCCCGTGCGCTTACCTGCGTTCAACATTGAATCGATATTCTCGGTTGTTCTAGCTACTTCAGTGGAGGATGTCTGTTTGAGACCAGGCCAACTTTCCATTATACCCGAAATTTTATTGTAAATTTGCGAGCCGATTCAAGTTCTCCCGACGGCAACACTCTAACAAACACCTGAAAACCAGTAAATAAGCGGCAATTAATCGTTGACTGGTGGTAAGGGTACAGCTGTGCCCAATTGTAAGGCATTTTCGTCGGAGTGCTTCAGTCATGATCAGTTCTTTCAGTATTATTGCAGGTATTTTGAGATTGAGGTTTATCCGGTGTCTAGCGCGCTATCGGTCGCGGGGTCACGGGAGAGGAGTGAACCAAGTTGCGGATTGTACGCACTGGGCTCCGCTGTTTTGAAACGTGCGAATTGTTCGAGCAACACCCCTTCGCTACCCTCTGCCTTCATCCATACTCGTGCTCCCTGACCATTTCCCCATTTCTACCACTTACCACGTTAGACGAAGCGTTAGAATCAAATGCGAAGCTTGACAAATATCGGTGTTACCAGTCGTGACTACGACGCGCCTCGTAGAAGAGTCATTGGTTCAGGTTCCATCCTATGATGCGACAGTAAAAAACGGGAGGGGTCAGTATTTTGTTGGTTGTAGGGGGGGGAGGGGTCGTATTCGATGTTGAAAAGTTTGTTTTAATTTTGGGATAAAAGTATAGATATTCAGGATGAGTTTAGAAGCGGGTGAGTGTGAAGGAGCGGAAAATTTGGTTCCTATTTTTCGCCCCCGCCTTCAGCGTGTTATGTTGAGTGAAAGTTGGGGAGGAGCTGGGCTGTAACGGATGGCCTCAGAACTAAATACGTAGAAACGGCGTAGAAACAGAACAGCGACTATGATGGCAGAGGTGGTGAAGGGGGTGGTGAGGTTTTTGATCGGAGGGGGGTCGTAAAAAATATCTGAAAAGTTGCAACGGTAGGACCGACCCTGTTCAGGGGTGTTTCTATCACAGGTGAAATTTGAGGGAGAGGTTTTGGGATTCTCAAAATTGATTCTTCAAGCTTCAAATCTACCTAATGTTCCATCCTTAATCGATCGGCTAATACCAAATTTCTCTCATAATGAAACAATTGGTTGACTAGTCTTGAAAGTCGCCGTAAATCCATAAATCTTAAAGGAACACAGTCGAAGAACGATCAGGCGTCGAGCGCATGGCTTATACACTTCTTCAAGGAGAAAATGATAAAGCATTTGGCGTTGGTCAGTCCCATTTCTGGGATAAGCCACACATCCTATTTACATTCAGAATCGTTGTGGCAATTCGAATGCGATGTGGCCTAGTATACAATGACTTGCGGGGGCCAGCCGATGTACAAGTCAGTGTTTTTATCCTCCCAGACAAGTCTGGTACCAATTAACCGACCCCGGAGGGATGGAAGGCTTGGTTGGCCCGGGCGACTCACGACCCAGGATTTGATCCCGGACCGCTCGCGTGGTGAGCGCTTCCACTTGCCACTACACCACTTTCGCCCATACATTTCATTACTTGTTATTCCTTGCGTTCGCCATACCATTCAGGCCTTCCTCGACGAGTTTGCTGCACAGCTTAATGACTTCTTTTTAGCGATTCCTCACTTGTTCGGCATTTCAGAGAACTTTCAAATGGCCCACACACATAGAAAGCAGTAATCATGAGCATGGCAGCGAATTCCCAGTGGAACTGGCTCGCTTTGTCAAGAAGCTTTGTGTGAGGCCGAAAAAGGCAGCCCGAGCCATTTTTGCAAAGGCTTTTCCTTGAGAGCGTGGTAGACGAATGCATTTCGTTGATGATCGGCGGCTTTCAATTGCCACTCATGGCCAGACCACAACCCGAAAACAAAGAGTGCATCCACCCCATTCTGAAGTTATTCCATGTTTTTCGGATGAACATTGCTCGCTGTCAAAAGATGGAATGGCTGCCATCATTCTTCTACTACAACCAATATGCGTGCGAGCGAGAATCTAAACTTAAAGGCACGGACCGCTATTAGCTCCTAGGAGAATTCTCTTGATAATGGTAGCAGTACACCTAATCATAGGAGAGGTGGTATTTTCATGGATTGAGAGCGGGTGACAAGGGAGCTATTGACCGCTGCAACCGCATCCTTATCAACTGCATACGACGTGCTCACTCGTGTTTTCCCTCTCCGCACCGCGCTGTGTATCTCCGTCGTACCACGGACGAACTCAAAGGAAAACTATAGCGTTTTCTATAATATTATCCTTTCTTGCTTTTATTCACAGCTATGCGGTTCTTCGAACGTCCTGTCTCCATTGTCCACAAAGTAAGACATCGGACATCTTGCATGTTCCTAAGGTCTGCGTCTCGCCCCGGTCCTCTCGTTTTCTCTTATCCTCTCTTTACTTCGTCCCAGTACTCCTGAGCGCCCGTCCCTGTACTTGATTTCACTTATTCTATGATGTTTTCGAAATTAATCATACTGCATAATTATGATTGTATTAACAGGTACTCTTCCCGTGATTTGAACCTAGCTTGTGTAGTTCAAATAAATAATAAAATAAATAATAAACAAACTGAATAATTTGACTATCATTTTGAGTTAGTCTTCTGCCTGAATGCCCATTGAGGTGCATAATTTATTTGGCCAACGTTTGACGTCACATTTCACGGCGCTGGGTTGGGGGGGGGGAGGGGTGGGGCTGTGACGGTGAGTTTTTCTGAGTTTATCGTCTTCCAAAGGCCTACAATAGACAAGCTGAAAACTTGACCAATTGATTACGCCCTACCAACCTTGAGGCAAAAACTAAACTCCAACTGCAAAGAAAATGCAGAGGTTTCAAGATGCGAGGATTCCCAGTCTAATTGTATTTTACGTGAACTGACCACGTTATTTCAACAGTTTTTATCTTGAACGTCTGCTTATCAGCTCTTTTCATTTTCTACAGTAATGGATCGTCTTAACATTTACTGATTCATATTTGAATCCAATCATTTAATCAACTCTCGGCGCCCGGCGAAATGTTCCTTTAACTTCGTATCCCTCCCTTCTGACGTCCTTGTTACGTTCCTAAAACGCTGCACAAATTCTTACCATCTAACTAATTGTTTCCATCTTCGTATAGCACCTGTTCCCGTTATGTGCTAATTCTTCCCTTTTGTCCGTGGCCACTTCACTGTCTTCCTTTGCACAGGTGAATATTAATCATTCGTAGAATAATTCGAAATCACATATCTCATTTCCTGCAAACGGGTCTTTGCTTTTTGCGCCTAATTGTACTTTCGACTGCGCGCAATTTAATATGATTAGTCGCCGGTCCATAATCCCCCCCTAGAACTACCGAGCTGCGCCACGTGTCAATTTCCGGCCACGTCGCAAATGTAATGAATTGCGCGCTGGAGCATCTTTTACATAGCAGGCTTTTCGGGTTCTAAGATAGTGTTTTGGCATTTTCGACCGCTCCTATGCTCAAGCTTGGAACAAAAGCCTTTGGCAGGCCTATAAGGGAACGGCCCCGTAGTTGTGCGCAGATGAGCGCCCATTCAAAGCAGATCTTCATTTTGGCTCCCCATGCAGATTTCTTCTTGACTATTTATTCACATAATTGGCACTTCCAGAAATTACGATACTGGGTATTACGTAGAACTAATAGCAATATTAAGGAACTGCAAAAAAAAAAATCACGTCAATTGAGAAGAACCACCTGAAGCCGAAAGAATAAACTAATCTATGACTACTAATCTCATACACAAATATTGATGGAAAGCCCCGGAGAAACTGGTGTGAAACAGCCCTCCCTAATCAAGGAGAGGGTTGAAAGTGGAAAAAGAAAGCAATAGAAACCAACAAAAGCACTAAAGTTGAGGGCCTAATCTCATTGTAAGGTGGTTTGTTACGACGGAGACCTACTCAGGGATAGCAATTCCAACCTCCCGTGGAACTTGAACTAAGAACCTGAATTTCCTTCAGGAGCCGCGTCACGCTTAGTCGGCAAAGAAGGCAGAGTCGCGGGCGAGTCGCAGCGCGACGTAGGACGTGCAATGGAACATTCTATTCAACTTGGCGCGAAATCTACAATACGCGCGGAACTCGTCCGCTGACTCACCTTCTTGTCGCGCGACGGGCCTCCTGGGGGTACCCCGACCTAGATATATCAATAGAGAATCCAACGTTGATTATAGATATGGGAGCTAAAACTGTTAAATGAAAAAGCCAGAGAAGTTGTGAACATCAAATTTGCTGTAAATAAGCCGTTTGCACGTACGTGGGCAGAATCCGTATTTAGAGCCGCCGTGGAGCAGGGGTAGTGCTCTCGAAATTCGCAATTTAAAGGAAGAGAACTCGTGACCAGGCTGGAGAACGAGAGCAATAACTCCACTCCACGGCGACTTTGTAAGCCCGTAAGTTAACACATTTCATATGAAACGCTTACACTTCAGATCAATTTGACTGCTCACAGCTTCCTTGGCAGATTCATTGCAGTCTAGATGCCGTACACTTATAATATCTTCCGAAGCATACCCGATATATCTGGAACTAATACCAAGTCTATGAGTAGGTGAATGCCTTTCCCTGATCAGCGGCGAGCCATGAGAATAGATAAAACCGAGAGAGCAGGCCATAAGATAGGACACATGAGAAGACAGAAGACTCCAAATAAACTACCGGTTACGTCAGTAATCGAGACATTGTATTCCAACGCCTAGCGCACTTGCTCGCCCCTTTCGAATGCTGTTATTGTGTCAACGTGATGATAGAAATTATCCTATCTACCTACCAAAGTGATCATTCTCATCCCTAGCCTGCCTCTGGAAGACGCAGAACCTTTCCTCTGGAAATAGATTGAACGGAAACTGAAAAAAAACCCCTACACTGAAATTCAGAGAAATCACGTACACGATTATTAAAATGCTCCTCTCTCGAATCACCGTTATGAACGCCATATTACGTTGTCTACGCCCATCTCTTTTGAACTAAAAATCTAGAGTTGGGCATGTCTTCGGGCAAGAAATGAGATGGGCTAGCCATCCATACATTTGTCTCCACGACTCTGAATGAAAGTCGGAAGCATGGCGTACTCTCCTAGAAGGACCTATCCCATTCACCATATGTGCTTCCTTATATGTACAACGCGTTTGCTGCCCACTCATTTCTTTATGAATTTCCTCGAAAGAGCTCCATGCTCCTTTGAAACCTTCATATTCCAACGCTGATTCTTCTTCTGCCTACGAGGTTTCATTTTCCTGGCTTCTATGGGGAATGTTACGATGACTACAATTCGTCTGAAGACAATGAGAAAAGAAGGGCTGTTTTGTCGGTATTCGAATCGGCAATTTAGCTTCGTCTCGCGTTTCACACAATTTGCTGTGGCCGCCGTTGCCGCCGCCGCAACACAGCGCCGAATGCCAGCGTCACCCCCACTGATTCGGGTTTAGGCCGACTCCACGCGACGCCAAGGTCTTCGTGTCAGAGCGCCGCTGCGCTCTGTCAGTGATCCCATTCAAATTCCTCGCCACTATTTTACGCCCACTTCGCCCCATCTCGCATTTCTCTGAATCTCATCTACTTCACACTGATCAAACGTCACTCAAAAAACCATTAAACCATTCGTTCCCACTCGCACAACCTTCCCTTGCAATCTTTTCTATTCTACATTGGCTATTGACATGATTGAGTCTCTTTATATCAAAGAATAATTTGGCGTGAAACGATTGAGCCCTTCAGGATGGGCCATGTACTACGAGTTCCCATCAGAATTGTGAAAGTATTTGAATGCACACCTGGCCCGCATAAAAAAATGGCTGGGATCAGCAAATGGTCATGTTGCCGCTCTTATACTTTCAGTCATCTTAGCTCTTTGTCTAGCATTCAAATGAACCGAAATAGATAGTTTTCCCTGAAACCTGCGCATATTCCGACAGCTGCACTGCAATTTTTCTTGCCACTGATCCGTTCTGACCCGTGAACCTTATAGGTGATATGACTGATGGATGGGCTTTTTTTCAGCTTGACGGTGCCATTATTTTTTGTTATTGTAGTCGTGAGTTGTACTTCTGCCTCGAGGTTGTTAAGGTGGAAGTTTTATTCTGGCCAACGTTTCGACCGTTCCGTCGTTTTCAAAGGCCTGAACATGGCTCAAAGCTTAAGAAGTGCACACTACCCTATCAAACGCCTCCTCCCCTCTAGCGTTTCTGACGTACTGTCAGGGTTTTCGTTATCTTTTTCTTTTCTGGGGTTTTCCGTGCGTCCCTGACAGGACGTCAGAAACGCTAGAGGGGAGGAGGCGTTTGATAGGGTAGTGTGCACTTCTTAAGCTTTGAGCCATGTTTAGGCCTTTGAAAACGACGGACGGTCGAAACGTTGGCCAGAATAAATCTTCCACCTTAACAACCTCGAGGCAGAAGTACAACTCACAATTACAATAACAACATCGAGAATGCCGAGCTTTCAAAATGAGAGAACTTGGAATTATTTTTTGTGTTTGTTACACCAATAGAATTCTGTTTTGGTCAAAGTAGTCTTCCTGTGCATCAGGGTTGACTAATTGGTAGCAGACTCAATTAGGAGCGCTGAACTAGTTTCCCAAGCCACTATATGGTCCAAATCATACGTAGATACCGTCAAGATTTTGGAAGGGAGCAGACTGCTTGGCGGATTCGAACAAGGGAAATAAACTCACCCTGTCCGCCTATAGCTTTAATACAATAC
>MU894254.1:0-18204 GCA_036418205.1 Ostertagia ostertagi
GGATTGTGAACAAAACTTTCATCCCAGGCGGGACTAGAACCCGCACCTCTCGCTCTCGCAAGTTTTGTTCACAACCCAGCATACTTGTAAATAATGATCATTATTGTTGTAGTTTAGGCTCTTCCTTGAGCCGGGTAGGTGCAAGATTTATTTGGCCAACGTTTTGACCGTTTCACCGTCTTCAAAGGCCTAAGTGAGACAGCTGAAATGTTGACCAATTGATTTTTTCCCCTATCCAGCCTTGAGGCAAAAATTAAACTACAACTACAAAGAAAATGCCGAGGTTCAAGATGCGAGGACTCGCAATCTGATGAACATCCTACGTGAACTAACCATGTTATTTTGATAGTTTTTTTATCCTGAATTTCTGCTCTCTCGGAGGTTTTTTCATTTTTCCTCACTGATGAATCGCCTAAAACCAACTGCTTCATATTTGGATACAATTTAACAACTTCTGGTGCCGCGAAATGTGCCTTTAAGCTCGTTTCCCTCCCTTCTTGACGTTCCTTACGTGCTAAAACGCTGCACATTCTTACCTACTAATTGGTTTCCATTCTTCGTATAGCACCTGTCTCGTTAGTGCTAATTCTTCCTTTTTGCCGTGCCACTTGCACTTGTCCTTTCCTTTGCACAGGTGATATTATATCATTCGTAGAATAATGAAACAAATACATTTCCTTGCAGACGTGGTTTGCTTTTTGCCAATTGTACCTCGACTCGCCATTTTATGATTTAGCGCAGCGTCATAAATCACCCCTAAAGGACTACCGAGCTGCGCCACGTGTTCAATTTCCGGCCACGTCGCAAATGTAATGAATTGCGCGCTGGAGCATCTTTTACATAGCAGCTTTTCGGGTTCTAAGATAGTGTTTTGGCATTTTCGACCGCTCCTATGCTCAAGCTTGGAACAAAAGCCTTTGGCAGGCCTATAAGGGAGCGGCCCGTAGTTTGTGCAGATGAGCGCCCATTCAAAGCAGATCTTCATTTTGGCTCCCCATGCAGATTTCTTCTTGACTATTTATTCACATAATTGGCATCCAGAAAATTTAAGATAATTGTGGTAATTACGTAGAACTGAATTAGCAATTATAAGGACTGGAATAATAAAAAGAATCACGTCATTTGAGAAGGAACACTGGAGAGAAAGAAACAGACTACTCATGGAAATTAACTAATTCACAAATATTGATGGAAAGCCCCGGAGAAACTGGTGTGAAACAGCCCTCCTAATCAAGGAGAGGGTTGAAAGTGGAAAAAGAAAGCAATAGAAACCAACAAAAGCACTAAAGTTGAGGGCCCAATCTTACTGTAAGGTGGTTTGTTACGTACGCGAGATTTTTTTTTTCACTACAGGGAAGGCATTCAACCCTTTGTGGAAACATTGAACTAGATCCTGGATGGGTAAACCTCTATCAGAGGCGCCAGTCTCTTCTGGAAAATGCAGAGTCGCGGACGAGTTGCAGCGCGTGAGCGATGTAGGACGTACAGTGGAACATTCTATTTAAGTTGACCCGAATTCCCTACAGTACGCGCGGAACTCGTCCGCTGACTCTCCTTCCTGTCGCGCGACGGGCCTCCTAGGTAAGCAACCTGGTATATGCAATAGACAGATTCAAAACGTTGATTACAAATATGGGAAGCTAAAACTGTTAAATGAAGAAGCCAGAGAAGTTGTGAGCAGTCAGATTTGGCTGCGAATAAAGCGTTGCACGTGAACTGTGCTAGTTTCCGGGTATTTAGATTCGCCATGGAGCAGGGAGAGTGCTCTCGAAATTCGCAATTTGACAGGAAAGAACTCATGACCTACCAGCTGGAGAGCGCAGAGCGAAAACACCACTCCTTCTTCGACGGTGAAAGCCCTCGTGACTGCAGCAATCAATATGAACGTTTTTAACTTTCAGTCAATTTGGACTGCTCGACAGCTTGCCTCGGTCCAGGTCGTGTTCAGTCATTGATGCAATTAACTTTTGAACGTTACCGAAAAGTCCACTTAAAGGCAAAAGTCAGGCTCGTGTTTCGGCATTATGGCGCCTGATATTGAGTTTAGAGATGGGAGGTGGAACGACAGTGAAGAAAAAACGAAAAAAAAAACCGTCGACAACACCGAAATCGAAACCCATTCCTTCTAGCAGTGAAGGAGGCTTGCTCGGGGGAGAGTCCACGTCCAAACGAGTTTTCCGGATATGCCAGCCGTTCCATCGGTTGATACGGCAACGTTAGGGCCAGCCACGCACCACATCCACATCTGTGCTGCCGGAAATTCTCGCAGCACGGCAGCACACAATTGCAAGGCCCTAGCGCCTTTGCCGCGCACTTCCTTGTCGCGACAGCGTCACACCCCCTCTGCTTGGAGACCCCACTTTCGCACCCTATAAAGGACTTCCTCATGTTCCCTAATCCTGACTCGTGGCTTTAATACGAAGGTTTTGCCTGACTGACGTCGCTGTTCCCTGGATCAGTGTCTGAGCAGGGAAGACTAAAATGTAGAGAGGCACGCCCAATAAGATAGAGGCACAGAGAAGCGCCATACCGCCATACAACTATCCGGTTAGCCACGTCAAGAGCATCTGGACAGAACTAAGCACCTAACTGCTGGATCTGAGATCTCGCTCTCTTTTGAACAGCTGTTAGTTGGTGCAACGTGTACGATCAGAAATTGTCCTGTTCTACTAACAAAGTGATCATGTTCAAAAGGTCTATCCCGACTGTCTCTGAAATCAAAACCTTCTCTGAATAATAGAGTGCAGACAGAAAAGTTAGAAAAAACTCAAACCAAACAAACCCAACCGACACAGTTCTAATCTCTATGCTCCTGCGCCTGAAATTCCATTATGAACACTGGTAGTTACCTGGTCTATCTTAAACGCAATTTTTTGAAGAATAAAAAGTAAAGTGGTCATGTCGTTCAAGCAAGGACATGGCTATGGCATGGGCTAGGCATCCTTCATCTCCTTCGCGAGCCCTGAAGTGAGAAGTTCGGAGCGCATGGCGTACTCAATCATGAAGACCTATCCAATCCCACCACATGCTGTCAATGCTAATCATAGCGTATTTGCTTGCCTCACTCATTTCTTTACAATTTCCTTGAAAGAGCTCCATGCTCCTCAAACATAACCCTCAACAAACATATCCCTCTGTCGCTGCTGTGCTTTTTACTGAGGTTTCATTTTTTCCTGGCTTCTATGGGGAATGTTACGATGACTACAATTCGTCTGAAGACAATGGGAGAAAGAGGGCTGTTTTGTCGGTATTCGAATCGGCAATTTAGCTTCGTCTCGCGTTTCACACAATTTGCTGTGGCCGCCGTTGCCGCCGCCGCCAACAGCGCCGAATGCCAGCGTCACCCCCCACTGATTCGGGTTTAGGCCGACTCCACGCGACGCCAAGGTCTTTCGTGTCAGAGCGCCGCTGCGCTCTGTCAGTGATCCCATTCAAATTCCTCGCCACTATTTTACGCCCACTTCGCCCCATCTCGCATTTCTCTGAATCTCATCTACTTCACACTGATCAAACGTCACTCAAAAAACCATTAAACCATTCGTTCCCACTCGCACAACCTTCCCTTGCAATCTTTTCTATTCTACATTGGCTATTGACATGATTGAGTCTCTTTATATCAAAGAATAATTTGGCGTGAAACGATTGAGCCCTTCAGGATGGGCCAATGTACTACGATTATCTATCAGGATTACGCAAGTATTTGAATGTGCATCTGGCCCGCATAATAAAATGGCTGGGAACAGCAAATGGTCATGTGGCCGCTCTTTTACTTTTAGCGCTTTGACTAGCATTCGAATGACCCCAAAGAGATGCCTTTTCCTGGATTATGTGTGTATTCCGACAGCTGCATAGCACCTCTTCTTGCCCCTAATCCATTCTGACCCGTGAACCATGTAGGTGATATCTGCTGACAGATGGCTTTTTTTTTCAGTGCTCAGCCATTATTTTTTGTGTTGTTTACAGCTCAATAGATTGTGTTTTGGTCAAAAGTAAGTCTTTCATGTCCAATTCAAGGGTTGGCTAATTGTACAGATCTCAATTAGGAGCGGGCTGGCACTATTTCCCCAAGCCCTAATATGGTCCCAAGATCATCGTAGATACCGTCAAGATTTTGGAAGGGAGCAGACTGCTTGGCGGATTCAAACGAGGGAAATAAACTCACCCTGTCCGACTATAGCCTTAATACAAAGACTGCACAGAAAGCCTCAGTTACTAACCATAACTAACCTGGAGTGGCGCTGTTCTGCTCTTGCGGTGGTGGACTGGGTGAGTTTATTTCCCTCGGGGTTTTCGCTTGTTCTCCTTAACGTTCCGTCAGAAACGCTAGGGAGAGGAGGCGTTTGGCGGTTTAAAGGACAAATCTCAAACCTTGAGCCACGTTTAGGCCTTTGAGGAAGACGATCTCGTCGAAACGTCAGGCCACTAATAAAAGTCTCCACCTAACAACCTCGTTGGCAGAAGAATAACATCATAATGGAGTTTGCTAATGTTTTATGTTTTGCCAAAGCTCAGGGAGACACCAGGGAGTGTCCAAAAGGTCTCGAAACTTTTCAAAAAGTGCCAAAAGAGTTTTCCCAAAACTTTAGCCAGTGTCTCACAGAAGCATCTGAATTCCAGTGCAACCCATAAAACTTATTAAGGCGGTGATGCTCATTTTGTTCGAGTTCTTCTCTCGACATCCTCCAGCAACTCACTTTTCTCATTCCAACTTCAGTTTTTGAGATTTTTGTTCATTGAATCTATCACCTCTGTCGAAACCAGGGTCAAGCGTCCGTGTGGCCAGACAGGGTTCGTATTTGCGATCCTCCCCCACCCCCGTTCGATGAAAGTTTCTGAGGGCAAGCACTGGTGGGAGCTCGTACCTAGACCTCCCAAAAGGGAGGGTACGTCATAAAATTGTTGAAATCTGCATGGCGTCGGAGTTGACCATGTTCGAAATTGATCCGTATACGTTGATGGCCCTTTGATGGGCTGTACTGTAAGTTGAGTGCACTCCTTTTTGCAAGAATTGTAACTGTGTATTTGCACTTAACGTGGAAACGCAGAAAAATGTGATTTTATGGGCAATAACAGCTGACTGTGCAGGTGTGCACGGAATGCACGAATCAATGCCTCGCAAGTACATAAGCAGAGGCCCCTTCTGCACTGCACTGTGAAATTTACATACATATGTATGTGCTGTCACGCTCAGGGCTAAAGGTGATGTTTCGCCAAGTGGCGGCACTAACCACGCGCGAGATCTGCGGGTCAAATCCCGACTCGAGTCTCGTTCAGGACAACCATCCTTCCATCTCTCCTAGAGCCGGCTAATCACGAGATTGATTAGATTAGATTAGAGATTTGCCTGAGAGTATCGAGAATTAAAATGTGCAGCGGCTGATTTCGCAATTCGTTGTATAGGACAAATCGCATCCAATTGCTAATTCAATCTTATACGCAAGCAGGATACAGGGCGTATCCCAGAATAGACTAATAACAGATGGGTACTTGATTTTTGGTGACATACCGACAGCACTGTTCTCTATTAGGAGAAATCAAGCATTTGGCTGGGCAGAGTTGGGGCAAGAGACTCCTACATATTTCCTTGTCCGTGAAGTGCAATCGATTTCCTTGAACAGGCTTTGAAATAAAAATCTTCCAAAACTTGTTTTTGTTTGTTTTGTTTTTGTTTGTTTGTTGTTCTAACTGCTGTATTTGACCGCAGTTCCCTTGCGAATGTCTTCGCGAGAATGCTGAGTTGTGCTCCTCGCCCTCAATGAAATTCGTCTCAGCTCTGGGCGCAAGTTTGTTCAACCCCAGCATCCTTGTGAAATCTTTCAAAAACGTGGCATTGCGATTTCTCGGTCAGCAACTTCTGAAAATCATAACGTTGGTTATCTTCGAGGGTTATATTAGTTCCGTTACAGGGCGCTTTTGTGGCACGGTCCCAGGTGGTGATGCTAAGGAATAATGAGCTATCACTGTGGTAATATTAATGCTAGGCCCCGAACAGCCACAACATGGTGTCGTTAGGTCCACCTCTAAACAAACGCAGATACGTTTTAATGGAATGTAAGCAAGCCCATCTCTCGAGCCTTTCAGCCGAAAGAGCGCGGCTTTTTTCAAGATGGCAGGCTCAGTGGGTAGGAGTTTCTAGTATTACCCACTGAGGTCATGTTTCCCTTTAGCTCTGCTTCCACATGTAACATCTACAGTATCTGACCAGTTTTACGTACCTATCTCCCTGTGGAGTAACAGAGCGCGGTACCCTGCTGGTAACATGATATCGTAGAAGACGTAGTTCGCTAAATGATATAAAGCTGACGTAATTCTTGAATTTCGAGAGCTCAATAACGTTGCATTCTCTGTATATTGGCACTCGCCCTTCAATACCATTACTCGTGAACTGATTCTCAAGGACAATTTTCTCCTTACTTAGAAACAAGGAGGCATTCTTGTAGTAGTCAAGGAAACATCTGTAACGCGTACATATTTCGCTCAGTTGCCTTGTTATTTCACGTCTATGAAACGGTTGCATGAACTAACTTCCAGAATGTAGGCAGTTAAGCCCAAATGTATACTAAAAATTGTATCCCGAACGGGTCCCGTCTTGAGCTTACGGAGCTTGGCCGAAGTAGAAGACGACGCAAATGACGAAGCGAACTTTGCCACCTCTCCTCCCTCCCCCCACGTGTCCATGCTAAAGGTCAAGCCATAGTTTTTGCGTAAGCGTTTCCCCCAGGCCTGAAGGCTTTTGAAAGCCTTCACCTGACGAGTAAATTCCACCAAATCTCGCGCGCTGCTCAGGTTTCTTGTCTCTATTCTTTTCACCACAATCCTTGTCTCTTGAAGCATTATCATTTTGCCCTCTACCATTTCCACCTCTCAACCGAATCCAAAATCGGAATCGTAGGGTTGCTAGCTTAAATAAAAAAGGATAAAGCATTTGCCGTTGATCAATCCCTTTTTGGGATGCGGCACGCATTCTACTTCCATTTGTACATTCGTAGTGGCGTTTGAATGCGATGTGGCCTATACAATGACTTGCGGGGGCCAGCCGATGTACAAGTCAGTGTTTTTATCCTCCCAGACAAGTCTGGTACCAATTAACCGACCCCGGAGGGATGGAAGGCTTGGTTGGCCCGGGCGACTCACGACCCAGGATTTGATCCCCGGACCGCTCGCGTGGTAAGCGTGCCACTTGCCACTACACCACTTCCGCCCTCCCTTAGGTAACTGCATTTAGCTAAATAATGATCGATGGTCATTGTCACCAGTACTTTTCAATATGTTTCTCTTTTCATTTCGTCTTCGCTCCGTAGACCTTAGGACTCACATGTTGAATGGTGTTCGTCGTGGTGAACCGTTGGAAAGAAACGGCTATTTTCACTCTATTTATTCAATGGAAAAGGTAAGCAAGAAGGAGGCCCAGGTTTCTTCCTCGCATCACGGAATGGTGTGGTGGGATGGTGTGGGTGCCACAGTTGTTCCCACGTCAGTTTTCCCTCTAAGCAAAGCACAAGATTCACAGCAGCTTCCAGAAAGTGCTTCAAGGGTCATCTAGGGAATGGAAAGGCAGAAAAACTGTCTTTATCTGGGAAACCGCGGGAACCTTCGCCTTCTGAAATGATGCAGCAACTAGTGTTCTATGCTGGAAAGGGTCTATCTGTTTTAACTGCCACCATTTCATTCAAAGTGTACAGGTTTCAACACTCGCGGCATCTGGCCGTCCATGAAGAAGCGAGGGGCCAGCTCGCTTCCGATGTGTAAAAACTCCATTAGCCTTTCAAAGAGCTGGCCCGTAACGCGACGTCAAGGAATCGAAGAGTGTCTAGTGGAATTCCCCCTCGGCAATATTGCAAGACGCTCAATCGTATAACTGTATTGGCCTTAGTGAGGCCTTGCAATGTTTTCTGCCGTAAATGCCTGACTCATCCGGTAAAATCATGAACCCAGATGCTTGTGACAGAAAGAATGACGCCGAAGTGAATACGACAGATGGACGCGGCACGTCGAGCTTAGGAATGAGGACGTGGGAATAACCAGCTCATGGCGGCTACTGTTCAAAAGACGAGCCAGAGAGCCAGAACCATTCGGCCGGTTTATGGTATGGTAGGTCACCCATCGACCAACCATACATGTAATGCTATCGACTTCAAAGGAGTTAGAAGGTCCAGCGATGCCACCATGAGGAGCGCAGTATCACCACAACAAATCTTTTGGATTTGACAACGTGGTGACATCTGACAACATCAATGAATGTGGTGACAGTGGGTGACTGGCACTCAAAGAAGAACGAGAAAACTTGGCGAGTGAATATATTTTCTTTGTCTCCTCTACCAGTTTGCCAATACCTTTCTAGACTGAAACCTAGGAAGGTCCTCCTCACCAGGAGGACCAAGCAGAATTGATTCCGTTGCTCTCTCCTATATCCTTTTTGACGACAGAATAGCGAAGATGAATTTGAAGCGAATGTCGTTCTAACCAAATGAAGCATTCATCCTTAAAAGTCTGCGCAGCTTTGTTTACAAAGGTATTGAAAAGACATGAATTGTGGGTATTTTTTACTTTTCCACATAACTTCATTAAAACTGTTAACACACAATATTATTCCTCGTATAACTCACTGGCTCGATGATGAAAAAAAATCTAGGGTTAGGCAAATTTGTCGAGAATTAATAAAGCAAAATCACCGCATTCAACGTACATTCCAATTTCTCGACTGGGAGCGATGTGCGTGGGGCGCTTACTACCTCAGACAAAGGGGGTTTATGTTGAATAGAGGTTCCCCCAGCCGATGCATTTGGTTCGAACAAAGTCAATGCACATGGAGTGGACCGTCGATGCACTTTGCCGAACTTACCTTTCGGCGAGGACGAAATGACGTGGTGCCACCAAAAGGGGTGAATATACAGGGGGGGGCCAAAAAAAAAAGACATTTTGCCTATGTCGGACTTCGGCTCTTTTTTCTTCGCAGAGATTGCTGTCGTTGACGGGAGTTCCTCAGCAGAGTATTCCCTAAGTGTTCCTCTATTAGTGTACGCAGGCTCTCCTTCACTGCCCTCACCGTCTTCAGAATATGACGTCATCTGTCACCGTCGTCAGGCTCAAGGAGGTCTACCGTAAGAGCTTTCAGCCTGAAGCTCTTACGCAATTTCGTGAATCGATTTAATGTTGGATAGTTTTCTAGAGGCATTAGCTACCACTGTGCAAATCCCCTCGGAACTAGCTTTCCAGTAAGGGTCGTTATGGTACACGATCCTTCGAAGACCCCATTGAGATCGACCAGTGCACCATGTTTCCAGGGCTAATTCTTCTGATGCCGTCCACGTACGTGGCCACTATGAAGATTTTCTTATAGAATGGAATGCACTCTTTAATAATAAGTTGGAACCGTTCGGTCTGAGTTGAGTAAAATGTGCTTAAATCCATCTGGAAGTGGAGGCAAAATGTCTTTTTTTTTGGCCCCCCCCTGTATATACAAATATGTGAACATCGAAAAAATCACATAGCATAATGACTGCGTGGAAAATAAAGTTTATCAGTAGACCACAAATATGTGTCTCTCTCTATTTTTTATTTTTTTGCAGTATATCTTTACTAAAATTTCCAAGCATCATCTACACTACTGTTAACGTGACTGCTTAACACTCACCACCACTTGTTCAAACTGACGTTACAAACACAACGGCAAATTGACTGACCAAAATAATCCCCGTCCAATTCCGATCTCTTCTCCTTCCTTCTTTTCCTTCTCGTCTTCTTCTCTTTCACTTCTCCTTCTTTTCCCATCCCCGCCGGTTCATCGACGATGATTAACCCGTTCCACCTTTTTGATCAATACTGAAACTTTTGTCGGCATTGTCAGTTCAATCGAAACGATCTTTTTCAGAAACGATGCGAACATTCTGAGCGAAAACGTTCTCGACACGCCCACCATTAGGTGAATTCAAGGATGTTTTACTCTTCTACCGCCAATCATCGCTAGAACACCTATTCCGATAGTTTTCAATCGTGGTCAGTCTCTTGGACGCTGTTGCACCCGCGCCCTCCCCAGCCACCACGTCGCTGTTTGAAGATCCCCCAATCACCCCGCTCACAGTTCGATTCGCGCTTCTTCTTTTATAAAACTCTTCGAGAGGTCAAGTGTATTGGAGCCACTCAACTTACCGCTCTTTGCCGCTCTCAAGAACTTTTAATAAAAGAAAATCGCCATCGAACTGGAGACGGGGTAGATGGGACCCTTCAAACAGCGACTTTTGCGTTTACGCTTCTTCCTAGAAGAAATCATCCGCTGTGAATCGCCCGTCGGGCTCTAACCGTTAAGCGCATCCTTCGATCCATGCATTAACAATTTTCCAAAAACGCGCTGGAAGGGAAGCAGGGGTAGGCTGTCAGATCTCCGCGCTAGGTCAGTTTAACCAAGAGGTGGCGCGATCATTGGAAGCCTAAGGTTTGTACTTCGGGTTTAGGCTGCGAAATAGCGCCTCATCTTAAAACATGGCTCATGCGTAAGCTTATGATTTGAGCCCTAGCTTATTATCCTAAGACTTGCTTGCTGCGCAATACTGAATTGATCCGACCTGAGGATAACTGAAAACGCCCCTGGGCAAGTTAGTGATCAAATGTCGAATTCTGCCATTTTCTTCATTCTGTATTGGGAAGTGGTCAACAGCTCGGGCACCGTTCGGGGATTTGAGCCGCTTGAATCAAAAATAGCCTGAATTCCATAACTCAAAATAAGCCTGCTTTGAGAGAAGGCCTAGAGATCCTTAAAGGCAAAGTTCGGGCTCAGACCCACCTAATAAGCCTTAAAGTGGCTTATCTCTCATCTCCCTGCCGGCCTTTTGAACTTCTCCGCAACGTAGAGCAAAAGGCTCGTATTTCCTGTGTATTTCAGGATTTTCCTTCCTTTTTTCTCCACTGGCGGTCCACCTCCCGCCCCTACATCACATTTGAGTAGAATTACCTCATCGGTTTAAGCTTGAATCTTGCCTTAACAACCCTACGCCAATCGTAGAGCGGCAGATCTCCGTTTCATAGCCCTCCTCCATTTCTGGCAAGAAGGTCAAATGCTTGCGCATCCACTAAAATTATCGCGTGACCACTGTCACATCTGCTCATCGTAGTGTGCTGGTACTTGAACTCAGCTATCCAGATTTGGGCGTTCCTTCACCTTTGAGACCTACATGAACTTTTGAATATGCTGTATTCGGTGTCACTACGCGCCCACGCTCCCATCCACTACCATCTCTCTCCCACCCAGTCAAACCTTCTTGCACTACGAGGTCTTTTTGCTGTCCCCTGTAATTCTTCATCCTCTTCTTCGTTGCCTTTTCCACTAGCAGAAAAAGGCGAACGGCGCGGCATTGTGCGTCCATTGAAATGTTTCGAAAGATGCACAGGTGGTTCTCTTGTGAGTCATAACGAGCGATGAAACGAAAAACGACCAGCATCGGCAGTTTCCCCGCTCGTCAAATCTGGCTATCAGGCATTGACAGGTACAATTGTACCCAGAACCAATGACTCACGAATTTGTGGGTATTCGTTTGATAATTCTCCGATAGACTGCCCTTCGTTTACTCCGCCCTTTGACCGCAGTCAAACGCATTCACCAGAGTTCTCTACAGTGCTCGTTTGTGAAATTTTAAGCAATCTTTTTTTATTATAATTTGAGCTTGTTTTTATTTGTTAACTGGGCTGTTTTAACGCCGCAGTTCGCGTTGCGAATGTTTCACAAGAAAAACTTTAAACCTCTCCTCTTTAAACTTCTCGCTTTTAAAAGCTTTTGAAGCTTTTAGAAGCGAGAGTGCGGGTTCTAGTCCCCGCCTTGGGGCGAAAGTTTTGTTCACAACCCAGTATCCTTTTGGAATCTTTTTAATTATTTGCTTCACATAAGTGTATACCAATAATTGTGGTGAATAGTGGAGCAATGCAGCGACGCTTTTATTAATGCCTATGAGCTATGGATCAGGATTCCCGCCGAGCTTCCTGTGTCTGCAGGCCTCCTACCCGTCACTATGCTCGTCGTCCTGCGCAGCACTTCTGAGGCAAGGTGGCACAAGCGCTTTCAAGCTAGGGAATCGGGTAGCCGAAACTCTGTCTAATCTGATCGTGACGTAACTCCTAACGTCAAGAATAGGGAGCGCCAAGAGATGCAGAGTTTTGGGACCCATCCCCGAGGCTTGGGGTTTGCTGCACCCGGCCCCTGGGAGAATAGACGCTACCAGCTTACCCAGCGTAGCTTCCGATGGTGATCCGATGAATTTGCATATTTGTTCACTACGAGGCATCAGATGGCGTCAAGAGCATCAAAACACCATTGATATCGATTTTTAGGTCCTAGCCGTATGCGCCACTTATCTAGGGCCACTAACTCGGTCAGGGACCTTAAAATGTGCTCATTGATACCTCGCACGTCTGATAGCAAACTATGCCAATAATCTAAAGTGCCGCTGTGTTGCCGAGAGGATCGAATGCGTGGCGCATCCCAAAAAGCATCCAACGCTATTGAACACATATTGCATGCGGATATACATGGCTTTGTAATATAAAAAATAAAATCCGTTTATGCATTTTCATGACATTTATTTATTATTTATTATTTTTTGATCATTTGTTAGATTCATGTATAGTGCGCAAGTAGCGCCACGCCAACCCATGCGCATATGTAGTTTCCGAGAATCAGCTCTTGAATCGACTCAAGCCAAGTCACCCAAAAGCCTTACCGACTCCGCCATTTGGTCCAGACCATTGTCCGCCCCCCCCCCTCTATTGCTAGACCATTCAGTACGATCCGAAGGACAGTGCAAATACGTGCGCATCCGCAGAAAAAACTGAATCAAACACGCAAAACATTTATTCCTTTATTCTGATATTTGAGAAATGTGCCCTTGAAGCAAGGTTGCTTTTTCCGAGCTAATATATTTTTTTCAATTTTTTGCACTTGTACATTGAACAGTCAATTCCCATTGAAAATCGTTTGCGAATGAGAATTGAAAGACTTGTCCTTTTTATGCCGTGTATGGTAGCCTCATTAGCATTCGGCATGAGTCCAAAACGCGCTGATTCGCAGTATGGAGCATGAACTAGACAAAAAACGTTCTAAAATTCAATGTGCCTTTGACGTCTTTCCGGTTCGCCTTTCAGAATTTCATGCTGGCTTCGTTAGAATTAAGGCCTTCTCTGTATTCAAAGCTTTGACGGCTTGCACTTCGCACATCCTAATCCCCAGCTGCTTCATGTTCTCGTCTTATGGCCGAAGTATTAACCATGGGTATCTACGACGAGGAAGGCGTTTCGGTTTTTCTTCCGAGCCTACTGAATCCTTACAAATCCTTTTTGATCCCCTTTCGTTCCATCCATGCATGTCACCTTCAAATCTTTTGTGTTTGTACTTCCTACTTCCACATAATTACCACACTCGCTCTGTAGGCGCTATTAACATTGACTACCGTGTGTCATTAATGGGTGGGAAATGACCCTAGAAAAGGGACTTGGCGACGTCATAAAGGTCACTTTTATGACACGCCACGTATCCAATACCCATCCGCGATCGTAAAGGCGGTTGAATGCATGTTTGTTCAACATTGTCATTGTTTTGGCTAGGTCAGCGCGAAACCGTCGAACTGCGGTTGCTCATCAACCCCACACGGAGAGTTATTATGCTCTCTATACTTCTGCCACCTAGGCGTAGATATAGGTCTTGTTCGGGCGTACGTTTGACGCTCACCTCAACTTCAAAGATCTAAGCGTGCTCAAGGCTCAGAAATTGCCCACTACACCATACAACTTTTCCCTTGCCGTTTTTTCGCCATATCAGGAACCTACGGGAAATTAATACGCAGAACTTAAAGGATTCAGCTCAGAAGAGCTCATTCCTGCTCAGCTGCACTGCGAAGGTATTACTGTGCATCTACTTAACGCTCCAACCCGGGAATAGATGCTTTTAGCTGTCCTTATACATACTGAGGAAGTGATGGAGGATAGTGCTGAGGAAATGCACTTTAGCTAATTGTTGAAGCAGCTCAACTACGTAAGCTTGGAACCTTCACGGAGCTCTCGACAGTGTCGCAGTCGACGTCGCGTACAATGGCCGTTTCGGTAAAGTTCTGTGACAGGGAGCTCAGTGCGACTCCGATGACGTTGATGAGACTTAGCTGTTCGTCGTTCAGAAGAAGTTGAAATTTGATGGAGCCAACGTCAGCGAGAATGCGAACTGTGCATAGTACCCAAATTTAATGCTTCTGACGAAATTATTCCCTTGAAACAGCTGTGTGACTCTACCTTGACTGTGTGAAACCTACACGGTTTTTTTTTCACATCAAGCTTGGAGTCGCTCTTCTACATAGAAAACAACACATGGCAGATTTTATATTAGAATATTGGAATAGAATAGGTGGGCGTTTTCAGAGCGCTAGGATTGCCTTAACCTATAGCGAGTCTCGCTACTCGAGCAGCAAGATCGAACAAATCTATGACGAGTGAAGCAGCTCGCACACTTCTAATTGGCTATGACCTCGACAATGCCTTGGCCAACAGAATTCTGAGCTACCGTTATTATCCTTCCACTTTCGTTCCTATCGGTAGCTCTAGAAAGACATGTGGCTCAGTTACGATTCTGTCGAGAGATCCTACATTTTCCAGAGTCGCCTTCTGCTGCTGCCCCATTCTGCGTCTTCAGCGAATACTGAAAGATTACGAAATTTCGACGATTCTTCACTTCCTTTGCCCTTTTTATTTCACATGTAACCGACTCGTATAAAGCCAGTTAGAGGTCCTTAGCTCTTTGTGCGTCCAGCTTAGCCCGCTTATCTACTCAATCGCCGTTATGTCCTCGATGAAAAATGACTAGGCGCAGGCCGAATCCGGAAAGGGGCAGCGTGAATTATTAGTTGTCTATAAGCGACTTATCAGAATGAACGAATAACAAGGAATCACCGCCGCTAAAATTGATGTTTCTTGGAAGTTGGCTGCGAATAAGAGGCGTTTCCGAGTGATCACTTTTGAGAACGCGCCACGCTTCGCATCTTATTCGTTATCAGCCGATGATATTTGTCAGCGACATTCCGTCCTATACATGGCTTTAGGATGACCGATGGTGCGTAACATATGATAGCCTAAATCTTTCGAACACAGTTGGCGTGGAGCAGTTACCTCGAACTATACCAGCGAACACCGGTAGAAGATGACGTATAATTCGAGGAACGAGAAAATCATCCTCCAGACATTAGCGTACTCCTCCACCCAAGTTTGTTGTCACTCTGTTTTGTGGTCTAGCATTACCGTCCTAATGAAACCCTGTTGCTTCGGTTATATCCCGCGTTCACCGACAGTTTTTTCGCGGTTCCAAAGACGCACCATCCCCTCCCCCCCCCCTCGACTTTGAAGGAGGTCTCTCACACATCCGCCCCATCCAGTAAACGGCGTCCGCGTACAGAACGCATGGCTGTGTCCTAGATTTATTACCCATTTCTGTACACGTAGTGCCCTTTTTATTCCCTCACCTGTTTCGTATAGCATACATTATACGAAGTTATACGAAAGCACCATGTTTACATGTAAGACAACAAATGAAGGCGCTATCGCAAGATATGGGGGCATCCTCCAGAACTAAGCTTTGGAGAGGCAGGAAAATTGGGAAAAAAGAAAATTGCTCATCACCTGTAACCCTCCCTCCTGCCCCAAATTGCTTCAGCCCGTTCATGACACAAACGAACAGCTGTTTACGCAGCCCTCAATCGCTGCTGCCATCCTGATGGCCCGTACCTTAGGAAAGCGTCCTGAAGGAGTGAACAAATCTCACTTTTCTGAGAATTTCACATTTGGCAAGTATTTTGGTGTATGTGAGAAGCGGAGAGGGTGGTGTGAACTAGTGGGCGTGAGACGAATATTTGGGCAGACAGGCGTTGTGAATAGAGTTGCCTGCGCCTAGTCATGGTGATTCAGCGGCATGGCAATCTTAAGACTCTTCGACGCCCAGCAGTAGTCATCACGCGATCAAATACTGAACTTTACCGATTGAATCGCATCACTCGTATGCTACTGTAGCGAACCGTTGTTTTCGATCGCCATTATCGCGGATTAAAGTGGCCGCGACCCGGCAACCAACTCGCCCTGTACACTCTCATGGGCACTACCCTAATTTGCTGCCCAGAGGGCGAATGGGTGTCCAATTGTTCCTAGCCCTGTTTTTCGTTGTCGTTTAATGCGATTCATTCTTCGCGTGTTGTTTAAAAGTACCCAGTGCCGCCACGTTCACGTCTTTATCTCCTCTGTGACGTGATCGATCTTATCAGCACAAGGAATGAACGGAGCGACGGTGACACGTGCAAGAAGCTCTCACCTGTTTCGCTCCAATAGTTGGTCATTTCCGAAAAAAACGATTGCATCTTGCGTCAACGTCTTCCTTTCTATCAGTTTTTCAACTCACTTCATCAACTCTTCTCAGCAGGCAATCAAATTCCTTTTACGACCCTTTCTGTTCTTTGGTGTTTGCCATTCAACATTCTTGTATACCTATCGAAATTGTGACTGTCAGGTTTGTAGACACTTATTGATTGCTTCGGGATGTGCCATGTATCCGAATGTCATTCGAAAACACAGAAGCGTTTAAAGACGTGTCTTGGCTATTCTGTGAACTTCTGAAGTCAACCTGTTTTTATAACATTATTATTATCCTCCAAATATGGGATGGAGTCGTAGGCCATAAAGTTTCAATGCCTAGCTTCCCCAGACAAATTTAGTCAGAAATGTGGATGGAGTCATAGGCCGTAGAGTTTCAATGCCTAGCTTCCCTAGACAAATTTGATCCAAAAATTAACCCCTTCCCTCCCCTTCCCCTTCCTACGCCGTAGAGGGTTTCAGTATCTCAGACAAATTTGATCCAAAAAGTGCGACCTCTCCTTCCCTCTCCCTCCTACGCCGTAAATCGTCGCAAGGCCTCCGTTATTTTGTATTCATATTTCCTATGGCTCATTCAATCTAATTCCTTGACTGAATGTCCATAAGTGGTGCTGTATAAGGAGCACTGCCTAGCCAACGTCTTGCGCGACAGTAGCATTTTTGTACGGGTATGTGTAATTTCCTGGACTCAAGTTCAAGGAATTGGTTGCAGAGCCAGCCAGAATCAGATCTGAACGGGAAAAGGAAAAGCAGGGACTTAAAAAAGAATAAAAATGTCGACCCTCTTGAGCCTACAGTAACATTAAAACTAACTTATTTACTTCTTTGTTTACTTTTTTGTTAACGTCAAAAACCTCGGAGTGGATGGTCAAATTATTTGTGCATTTTTTTCTGCAAAACTTGCCTCAGACTTGTTTTCAATAGTTGACTACTGTTTTTGGCAGCAGTTCGTCATGCTAGGGTTGACACAAAATGCTGGGCTATAGGATTCGATTCCGGCCTGGGGGAAAGAGTTTTCCCGTAACCCACCATTTTTGTGATAACTTTCTTCAGACTTTAGCCTAATGGCAAAAGGGTTAAGCCGTTCATGTACAATCGCCTGTCTATTTTCACGTAGTAGGTACCGCACCTATTAGGGACCAGGATGGGCAATCACCAATTACTTGCTTTAAAAGGCTATTTTAGTTTTTTTTGGGTACATGACAGGAGGCCGGTCGCACGTCGAGAGGGATAGACTTAGACGGGTCAGCGGACGAGTCGCAGCACGTACTGTAGCGATTAAAGGTTGGATAGAATGGACCATAGTACGTTCCACATTGCATAGTACGCGCTGCTGCAGCTCGTCCACTGACCCGTCTGCGTCTCTGCCTTCTCGTCGCGCGCTAGCCTCCTGTCTTATGCCCGATTTTTTGGCTCCATTGAAGATCTTTCATCTTTCCGTCACAGATTTTTTATACCTACCTTCCATTTGACTGTATTTATTGTGCGCAATTATATGGCCATTTATTCACAATCCGTCTTAGTCTCTCTCCATTCCTAATCGAATCTATCACTGTAACCCTAGGCGCGCCTACTTTCCTGAAATTTACGACTTCAAGTGAATTCTTGGAATAGCTCAATTTTGTTGTTATTGAGTAACCATTCTGTAAGTAACCCGTTTGCAAAACGGAATAGCCGTGCTCGGTCTTGATTGATGATCGATCAGTCAACGTGAGCGTTCTGTGATGTGGCGCTATCAATCTTCGTGGTAGCATTCATAAGAACCTAGCGAAACCAACACATTTTTCTTTGATGTTTGAGGTCCTTTCGAATTTTTGCTTT
>MU894256.1:0-13084 GCA_036418205.1 Ostertagia ostertagi
ATTATATATTTTTACTTTTTCTTTCATCTCTTAGTCTTTCACGCCCATTTGCGATAAGTGTATTTCTGAAGAAGAACAAGCACAAATTACGATTTGTTATGTCAGGGCACTTCAATTGGGAGATCGCAACTTAATCCGGTGCTGCGTCCTTGTGTGTCAGAAAATAAGTCCAGAGTTCCGATGCTAGTCTCACGACACTTATTGAAAGTCGTCATCAATCATTACCTGATCAAAATGTTGGGCGAGTAGTCTATCGTATCCACTTTTTCTACACTTACTATTCAAGTAAGCGCTTACATGTCCTCCCTGTTCTGAAAAAACGAATCGGTATCCATTCAATCGAAGGAGCACAGGAAACGAAAGAAGATGGAGGAAGCTTTGTGTGCACATGAGCAACACAGGTTATTACTGCTACTTATCACTTAAAGCAGGCACACATGGGAGGCTGAACCCGGACAGACAGTGCTTTTGTGAAAATGGTAAATTGAATGAAAAAACACTGTGGAAATTTCCTTCTTAGACAACTCGACTGGCGAGCCGAGTTGTCTAAGAAGGAAATTTTGTCGATATACCGAATTCAAGGACAAATCGTCTCTTAAATTTCCAGACATTCTTGTGTGTAAGCGGTTCGAAATGTATTAAATACACATTCCACGCTGAACATGTATGCGGATTCACTAACAACATTGCGTTGTACTCATTAATGGGCCATGCCTTGTGCTGTTTTGAAAATAGAGTCCCCGAATTGGAAGGGTGCATTGCAGTTGTAAATTGATAATTTTAGATCGTGTCAAGATGCATATATCGCGGAGAACTTCTGCACATGCTTAATCGATCGGAGTAGCTTGAGGAAGGCAAAGCCCGCTACAAAGGTACTGAATCGAGCAACCGTAATATTGGTACAACAGTTTCGAAAGCTAGAAGTAGATGACGCTAATTCAGAATTACGAGACAGCCATCAGTGCATGGATCCAGAGCAACGATCTCGATGCCTGCTATGACCACTCAAATGTGAGATTCAAATATGAAACTAGCTAGATTAAAGGAATCGTGCGTAATGATGGGATCTCGCGCTTTGATAAATGATTTGAGGACCATCCTCCACAAAAAAGATCATAGGAAGAGGTTGCATTTGAAGCGCAAAAAAAAATCGAAAAACCAATAAAACTGTTAGTCCGGAAATTCCAGGCCACTTTTTCGATATCATGAAAAATTCCAGAGAAATCTCAAAAGCATAAAATATGGTTTCTCCATGACTCTCAGTATCTTTATGTGACACTCTTGAGAAGGAATCAGACCTGGTTAGTCATCATCCGGTCGAATGCTTCTAGTGTGGCAAGATACAATGCTGACTTTGAGACATTCACAAGACCTTAACGATTTTGAGGAATTTCGCTTAGAATTCTACATGAGTTGATCGTAGCCACACCCCAAAAAGGTCTAACTTCCCCATGTTTCTTTTGGTTTCCCATCCTTCCCTCGGCTGACTATTCGCCATCGTGACCAGTGATGATATGGGACAGTGCACGCTTAAACTCCTGGTCTCGCGCCGACGAATGATCATTGTTCCGCTCCCAGGCTCGCTTTCTCGTAGAGGAGCCTTACGCTAACCCACTGGATGTGGAAAATGACAATTAATTAGTCTTTCTCCCCCCAGAAGATTATGGCACTGTGCAAAAGGGAGTAAAGGTCTACCAATCCTTCGGCAGTGAGTTTTGACTTTGAAACGTGAACCAATACCGGAGAAGAACAAAAAATCAGTAAGAAAACAGCCGGAGCGACACACCTCGGACCGACCTAATACTACTCGTTCAGATTAACCACCACACAACGTCGCAGAGCTTAAAAGTGCGCTTCAATTTGTTTTTTTTTAAGACAAAGTCACCGGAAAAAAAAGCTTCTTGACCTTCTCGCTTAGCGAAACACTTCACTTTTGTGTTGCATCCTAATCAATCACGAAAGTGTCTCATTTTACCGAACTCGAAAAGTTGAACTCGGTGAGTCGAGGTAAAACTTTCGCTGATTCCTCCCTACCGACGCATCACTTAGTACTTGTTAGCACCGGACCCCCCCCCACTAATGTCCTTCTGTGCGACCCTTGGCTAAATTATCTTTTTATCCAAGAAGTGTGAATTTCAGAGGCTTGTTTTTTTAAGAACTGAACTCGGTGAAGCTTTGCACTACGCATCACACTAAATAGTGATTCCACATGAAAGGTTCATTTGTTTGAGAGGATTAGTAGAAGTTTCCATGCATGACTTCGCCAGAACTACAGTGCGGTGTGCGTGGATCTCAGAACTCGTATTTTTGCGGAATAATCAGTAAAGCTTCAAATTTTTTAAATGGCACACAAGTGGATTCGAAACGCATCTAGGCAAATTTGAGTCATGGAAAATGCCTAGTGAGTGCGTAAAAACGAGTAGAATCCGTGCAAAATAGTGGAAAGTATGAGTTTCGCCTTTTGTCAATCTCTTCATGCACGAACTGACTTTTTTGTCTTTTTTCTGTACTTCCTGCAGGTCTTTTGCGCTGTGGATTCAAAAGCCATTGAAGTTTGCTTCAATACGTTTGGAACAACAAAGTTTTGTCCGCAGGGCTGAAATACATCCTCGGAGTGGACTCCTGCATCATTGAAGGAATCCTCCACGGAAAAAGCTCCGCCCTCATTACCACAGAAAACGATACCTTAAAGGAATCTTCCACGGAAAGAGTGATCATTTTGTCTTGTGTGTAGGATTAGTATTATCGAAACTAACGCTTATGTTCCGTTCTTTTTGCTATGCTCATGAGGCTAGGGGCCTAAGGGGTATCGTTTTTCTGTGGTAATGGAGGCGGAGCTTTTTCCGCGGAAGATTCCTTTAACAGATCTGTCCGATTTTCTAGTCACTTCGGTTTGGTTACCCGTTTTGTGAGCACCCATAATTTTGAATTATCCTGTACATGCCAACTTCAGCACGCAGGATTACACTTTGCACTTACTACCTCCCTCACGATATATTATTTCAAGGTATAAAAAGCGGCTGTCATTCGCAGAAGAAAAAGGGTCTTTGTAGCTAATCTGCAAAATTGAGCTTTGGTTTTTGAATTTTTCTTGTTGCAGATATCGATCATTAGCGATGTCGAGATATTGGGAATCAATCCGTTGGTTAGACATGGACTTCGTACAAAATTAAATTCAACAATAACTAACGAGGCAAGGAAGAAAGACCCAAAAATGGATGTGAGTCCTAAAAGCAGTTGCAGTTTTGTAAAATAAGTTGTCCTTCCAAGATGTCAGTGTAGACATGGATACAGTACGTATTACATTTTAAACTCACTTATTATGACGATCAATTTTAGTTTCTCTACCATGAAATGGCAGCCTCTCTTCGCATGCCCAGCGGTGACAGCCAAGAATTTCATTTTCGCATTGAGGAAGATTTATCAAAGAAAGATTTTCGCGTAGTATTTGAGCCTTCCGTTCGATCTCCACTTTCGAAATGTGCTTTCAATTCCATCTTTGAAATTTGTGCCTGTATATCTTCGTAATTTGTTCAGATAAATTTCTTCGCAAACAAAATAGGCGATTTCGTTCACGTAACAGCAGGAATAGTGAGCAACAATATCAATCTACTGGTTTTCTCCCTTGATATCTTTGAATTTCTGTTTTTTCCGAGCTTTCTTCCTCGCAACCACCAGCGTAACCTCTTTCCTTCGACATCACATGATTAGCAGCACTTATCCTGATTTCTAATGAAAGAGAGATTACGATAAAGTGTGTGTGCAGCGTGGAAGTACATGCACCATGGAAGCAGTAGCCAGGGGCCCAAGGAAGCGAGAATGTGGCGTTTTTGTGGCCAAAGGTGCGCTAGCTAAAACGTACTGGGCTTGGAGGCTTACGGTGATTGAACATTCTGACTCATGTGATAATTGAATGAGCAGTGTGGTTTGTACCTAATGTGTCGGATTTCAGAGGCAACTATTTTCATGTATTTATTCATTTGTTTGTTTTCACCGTCGGTCAAGGTGGCCTGATTGCCTGAAGGAGTCCTGGAGCTGCTGCATAATTTCATCGATCAGTTGATTCCTAAATGGCTTTCTAGAGCCAGTAGACATTAATATGCAAGACTTCTTCCGACTTCAGATAACGCCTTGATGGTCCGCAATCCGTCGGGGGCCTCGCTGAGCCTCAACCCTGCACCGTGTTTACGTGGAAAATTCTTCTGATCTCGTCGGTGTAGAAGACTATTGTGAAGCTCTTGAGAGATTAAACTGTGCACTTCAATATTCAGTGGTAAGAGTTGCAAGTGGTGACCAAACGACAAGGACAACTACATATTTAGCCTCCCAAGCTTTGCAATCATGTAAATAGACTGGCTTCTTCTGTTAGCGGGATATCATCTGTATTCGCAATCACTAAGGCATTTTCTCCTCCAACCCTTGTATACCTGACCAACGCCACTCAAAAGCAGAAAGCAATCATGTTCGGACGATAAGGAGATATGGTTTGATAGCACCTAATCTACCTAAGAAGAAGTACTTCATTCATTGCTGTTCCGCCTATGATGTGGCTGTTGCTTTATTTGTTAGTACACTTCTGTAAGTTTGATTATTTCCCCTAACGTAGTGCAACAGAAACGATTTCTCAGTATAGTTTCTAGGTTCCACCGTAAGCGCGTCTGCTTCGGGGTGCGCACTGCCACATGTTACCGATTTGTTTTCGTCGTGTTCGCTGCGCCCTCACGACGAGAACCACGAGAATGTGGTCATCAACTGTACGGAGCGCCATCGCTGTAGAAAGTGGGATAGGGCGATGAAACGCTCCAACCGCAGGCCGTGTGCTGAGAGTTGGGGACCCCAGCAAGGTTTCGTACCAAGGACATACAGGTTACTGGCCAGTCCTTTAATTCTGTGACTCTATTTTCGTCCTTTCACTGTTCTAGATTACAGATTCGTCCACGTACACATTGCCATATTGAAGTAATACACCAATATGGCACGAAGTAATAGAAGACGCGAACCAAACTTCAGTCTAAAGTAGTGAATGGACAGACTGGCAAGATTACGGCAATACAGCTAGACGTACACGAACGATTCGGTATATAAAAGAATCAAAGGATAAACTAACGCAATTGCAAACAATATCACTTCATTATATAAACCAGAACTTTGGTGTGTCGGTTTGTCGGTGTGTGTGCGTGTGTCGTTCTGTCCGTCCGGACCGACCGCTCAAAAACCAGGGAGTAGGGAGGGAAGGGAGAGAGGAAAAAGGGAGAGAGAACATGGCGCTGCTATGCGCCGAAGAGAAGGGTTATAAGGAGGTATAACACATTCAATGGTGAGGTGGTTAAAGGAATCTTGCGCGGAAAAATCATGATTCTATTTCAGCCATAAATCACTGGCTTGAGACTCATTATCCACGATAATAGTGAAAAGAACTGAAGTATTGCTTTCGTTTTGATTAGAAATTCGAAAACTCGAAAAGGCTGCTACGCGTTCGAATTGCCCACGGACGTCTTTCACGAATGCTGGCGACGGGGATGCTCAACTTGGTTCTTGGAGTGCATTCACTAGAAGCTCTTTCTGGCCTTCTGCTTCGTTGCATTCACATCTTACACTTCTACTCCATCCTATTCCATCGATCGATTTGTCTCCACTCTCCGAAATCGCGCGCTTTAACCCGATTCTCTCATTGCGTCGCCTGGTACGTAGCCGGCCAAACGCCGTCTTCTTTCCATGCCTCGCCTGGCTCTGCCTCCTGGTCCTTCGATGGTCCATAACGTGTAGTTTTTGTACGTTTGTTTCTCTTCAGAAACCGAATCTTCATGCGTGAAACTTTGTGTGCTATTTCCAGTGATCACAACTGACATATTCATGTTAGGAAAGAGTGCAAGAATTTTCCGCGCAAGATTCCTTTAATGGAGTACCATGTTGCTATTCCGTGGTTCCCTACCCTGTGATGCGCGCGATAGCGGGCGGAGCAAACCTGTTAGCTGTATATACGTGGACAAATCGTATAAAACAGTGAGAAAGGTGAAAACTTAGTCGTAAAATCAAAGGACCGGTCAGTGGCCGCCGGTCCCGCGACGAAACTCTGCTGGGAGCCCCAACATTCAGCATCGCGGGTCAAGGGACCCCATCCCCTTCCTAACATTCAGTATCCGACCCCAGGTGAGGACCTGCTCCCTTGCGAGGCGACAAGTCCGGTTTTAACAGTCCGATGAGTGACCGCTACCGTAATCCACGTTGGCACTGGAGCGCGCAGCTACACTACTGCTGTGTACCCACACGTTTCAGCACCAACGTGAGAGGGTATAATGCCTCGCTGGCGAGTGCACAATACCCCCTCCACCACAGCCGCCCTTGGGCGACTATCGATACACGCAGCGCTCGCCTCGTCGCTTCGCGGACGAGGCAGGCGGCTGCGCGCGCAGGCAGGGTGAATAACGGTCGAGGAATTCCTCGACCATGGCTCTCTACTGTGCGAGAGTAGTGTCGAGAGTGAATGATGCGCGGAGAGCACAGACGGCTCGCGGGTGGCGAGAGTGAGCATCCGCGTGGGAGAGCGTGAAAGAAATCCTCGACGAGCCGTTGTCGTTTCCTCAAGCGATTTTCACCCTGCGCGAAGGGCAAGAGAGGGTAACCCCGGGGTGCCGCCAAATCCCTTGCCGGCACGTTCGACTACCTGCCGCACTCCCCCTATATACCATCCGTACAAGAGCCAGGTTCTATCACGTCCATTTTGTCGCCGTGGAGTGCGCGGAAAAACGACAAAAGGGCACGTCGAATTCTAATCGATGACACGTGACATTGCGCGCCAACCAGTCACGTGTTACGGTTGCGGTCACTCATCGGACTTCGTAATCTCTGTAATTGCGATGCGCCATGAAGGCATGCGGTGCACGTGGACTCGCCGCGCAATGGCCTGCTTGCGCAAGTGGCCAATTCCGCGACGAGGCGGACGCGCCGCAGGGATTTTGGAGGGCTGCCTCCGGCTTGTCGCGGGAAGGGTGCTATAGTGCCCCAGGCTCAGTCCAGATTAGAGGACCGGTGTACGCATGCGTCGGTCCGATTGCGCGCTCCAGTGCTTAAAGCGCGCTCCAGTGCACGTGGTTACGGTGGAACCTAGGAAACCATACTGATAAGTCGTTTTTGTCGTAGTGCACAGCTGAAAGACAAACGACTTAGTACAAATTTCGGAGATCTTTCATTTATTATTATTATTTATTTTATACTGTTGTGTATTTATTTCAGTTCTTATAAACCAGGGCGAAGGAAAGTTATTAAATGTGTAAGTGTGCGCCTTTACACTACATCACTCCTTCTGTAGTCGCTAGTTTGAAAAGTTGAATGTATATAACATAACTCTGGAGGTCAAGCTGTTGCATTTTCATTAGCAATAATCTTCAGGAATAAGTAACAGTTGAAAAGCCTCACTGCTGATGCTGAGCTTAAGCCAAAATTGCTCACATTTCCCATAGAAATACACAAGTCGACAAAATTCAGCGCAAAAAAAGGCGTTTTTAGAGGACGTGTGGCGCCCCAGGGTCAACCGTTACGTTGGACCGATATTGGAGCGACGTTGGACCGATGTTCACCGCTCTCCGCGCCGGCATTCACTCTCGCCACCCGCGAGCCGTCTGTGTCTCCGTGCGTACGTTCACTCTCGGCATTACTCTCGTCGTCGCGTTGGACTTTGTCCAACGGACGGTTGACCCTGCTGTGGGTTCTTAATGTACGTCAAGGTAAAAAAAAAGCAGAGAGTTCCGTCAAGAAATTCGCAAAGTAGTACCCCTTAACCGCTCGTTCATTTTCGACCATGAATGAGCGGCGACAAAGATAGAAGTTGTTTGGACGTGCGAGTCCCAATAGCCACCATCATGCCAACAACCATAATGTTCTGAATGTTAAAGGCACGAGTCGGGATTGAATTGATGCGTTATTTTGTTCAAACATTAGGCAAGGGGTGCAATGAGGAACATTAGTGAGGAGAAAAAGCAAAAAGCACCATAGAAAACACTAAATTTCCCTTAGGAGGCCGGCCGTAGTACGACGGAGAGACACAGCGCTGCGAGGAGAGGGAGAACGCGAGATAGTACGTCGTACGCGAGAGGACGCAGAGACCACGTATGCCGTGGTGGATTACGCTGGCAGCGCGGGCAGCGCGGCGGGCAAGGCCTTAGCGCCATTGCCGCGCACTTTTGGGTCGCGATAGTGCTTGGGGAGCCCACTATCGCACCCTGGGAAGAACTTCTGCTGGCTTGCCTAATCCTGACTCGTGGCTTCAAGGGACTAGTCAATTAAGGGAGTGAGGCGATAACGGTAGGGTACGTATTGACTCGCTGCCCCGCCCATTGAGCGATCGCCTAACCGCCTACTCGCCTACAACGCTTTATGGGCGGAGCAAACCAATCAATACGTATGTAGTCCTTCCACGCCTAATCGCCTACTCGCCTAGTCGCCTAATCGCCCAAACGTACGTACGATCGCCAACTATGCACACTCCATAAGCCATTACATAGGCAAATTGGAAGATAGGGCCGCTAAAAGGGAAATGATCTTCCAAAATGAAAAGCCAACAGCAAACAGCTCGCCCAAGTCACCAACTGAACTAGTGGGCGTAACGCTTTCGGGGCGGAGTGCTTCGGAAGTCCTGCTCAGCAACCACAGCACCTTTCGCCGTGAAAGCGGCCACATTCCGCTTCCTTGGCAGCCAAGTAGCATGGCGCATATTACTCTCGCATATTACTGAAATGTAGATGTTTACTATGTGTCAGGGAACGCTGAGCTCAAATCTGCTTCCCTTTCTCGTAAACTCAAGCCGAGATCACCAACGTCTGACCAGGAAAGGTCATTAGGCTAACCCGGCCAAATGAAATGAGGTGCACATTTCTATATGCACCACAAGACGCTGAGCTTAAATCTGTTTTCGTTATATGCTGAACTATTCTCTAAAAGGAGTTACGGAGGGTCAAAACCTAACATTGAAGTGTCTACTATAGTGGTGATTATTGCAAGAAAAGACGGCGGCGTTCCATTGAAGCCTGTCACTCTCCGAAAATAGCGAGAACAAGCGAGGTAGGGAAAAAGTAAGAAAATCACTACCGAAGAAAGCGCATAGTAGAGGTAAGATTCGTTGAAAAATAAGGAAAGTGATGGCTGGAAAGGCGCAGTCTCAAACAGGTTTCAACTGATACATAGTAAGACCTCTTTTCGTTACGTGCTTCTGGAATGCTGGCCAACCTACTGATGAGAAGCATCCTAAAGATCATCCGAAGAAGTCTGCTGCTTGATCAGCTTCATTCTTACCAACATAGGTGAAATTGCTTTCACGACCAGAGGGCTCAGTTCGCCCATACGCTAGCTAATTTTTGGCGTTGCATTGGGAAACACTTAGCAATCAAGCAAAACCTTTGATTTCTCGTATTAATGGTTATTGACAACGCCGACGTAAGCAAAAGCTCTACCACGTTAAAGGATAAAGGATAAAGCATTTGCCGTTGATCAATCCCTTTTTGGGATGCGGCACGCATTCTACTTCCATTTGTACATTCGTAGTGGCGTTTGAATGCGATGTGGCCTATACAATGACTTGCGGGGGCCAGCCGATGTACAAGTCAGTGTTTTTATCCTCCCAGACAAGTCTGGTACCAATTAACCGACCCCGGAGGGATGGAAGGCTTGGTTGGCCCGGGCGACTCACGACCCAGGATTTGATCCCCGGACCGCTCGCGTGGTAAGCGTGCCACTTGCACTACACCACTTCCGCCCTTTACCATTATATTCAAGTTGTTTGGTTTTTTGGAATGAAACACTAAAGCCTCTATGAGAAATAAGGGCATAGGATGAAAATGTTTAGCGTCTTCCGGCTCTTTTCTTCCCGATATTCCTTGCGCCAAACCTGTGAAGAACAATGCTGCTATAAAATTGTTAAACATTTACAGATATAATACAGAAGCTCCACACGACGGCTGGCTACCTTATTTAAATACGCAGATAAAAGTCTCAAACGGAACGTATAGTGTGAAGTGGTACAGGAAAAGCAGTTCAAAGAACATCCTACTCCATGCGAGGTCTGCACACCCCAGCGCTGTAAAAAGTGCGGTTATCCGAAACATGTACAAAACAGCTGTTGGAGTTTGTACAGGCGAAATGGAGCGAGATGAGTCGAGAAAGCTAGCTTCTGATATCACAAAGGCGAATGGCTATGGAACTCAACCCGGAGGATCAGGCTCACGAAGACATTCCGCGAGAAACCGCGAAGACACGCCAGGGCATACCGCGAGAAATCGCGAGGACATGGCGATTCTCCAATTGCCTTTCATATCAGATAGGATTAGTGCAGCAATACGGCAGTGCATATCACGAGCGGATTTAGCTAACGACGTAGTTTTAGTTAACGTGCCAAAAAGCAATATTAAACATCTGCTAATCCGCAATAGGTTGTACGATCGTACATGCACTACACAAAACTGCATTGTTTGTCCATATGGAAGGCATGGAGATTGCACATTGAGAGGAACTGTATACCAACTTCAATGTTCAACCTGTGGCGAAGCGTATATTGGGGAAACAGGCAGGATGTTAGGTATACGCGTTAAAGAACACCTGGCTGGGAAAAGACGTGGAAGCCTTCTCACTCCGCTTGGCAAGCACCGGTTTGAAAAACATGCGGGCAATGACTTTGATATAGAATGTAAAATCCTGACTCAGGAACATGATGTATGCTATAGGATAAAGCCATTCTACTTCCATTTGTACATTCGCAGTGGCGTTTGAATGCGATGTGGCCTATACAATGACTTGCGGGGGCCAGCCGATGTTCAAGTCAGTGTTTTTATCCTCCCAGACAAGTCTGGTACCAATTAACCGACCCCGGAGGGATGGAAGGCTTGGTTGGCCCGGGCGACTCACGACCCAGGATTTGATCCCGGGACCGCTCGCGTGGTGAGCGCGCCACTTGTCACTGCACCACTTCCGCCCCCATGATGTTAGGTGCTAGAAAAATGCTAGAAGCGTTTTACATCCGTGTGCGAAATCCAAAGCTGAACAACCGAAATGAGTGCATGGCCGTCACGAGTGAATTCCTGCCTTTCATTCCCTTATGCGAATTGTGAGATCATCACGCACTGCACGTACTACGTTTGAGTGAGGGTGTCTCATTTTTCGTCAGCTGTCCACGGAACCGAGCGGGACCCAGTACTGGTGGAGCCGTAAGAGGTTGGTTTTAGCTGGAACTTATCTTGGTTTGAGATTACTGAGAAGCGTAACATTTGGTACTAGTGGGGTGAGCGGATAGGCTACAAACTAGAGCTTCGAACCAATTTTTAGGTCTTGAAAACGACGATTTGTTCGAAACGTCGACCAATAAAGTGTTCCACCATATCAAACCTGGAAGGCTAAACAGAAGCAAGAAATTTACAGATATATTCCTGCGAACAACCTGACTCTGGTTCCACTAAGAATTCAGAACGGCAGTGTTGCATACGTTTACTGGACACAACCAAAGATCAATTGCTCAAATGGAACACTTTAAATACGGCGCCGGAGTTCGAAATGCCTGAACCAATATGTGAAGTTCTGGCAGCATTCCACTTGAAAGCATCGATGCCAAATCAGAGTTGGAGAAATCTTACGAATTGTATTTTATCGTGAATTTTATATGTTTTCACCTCCACGTCGGTTTCGCAATGAACGACACAGTGTTCCCAGATTAGCACTCAAAGACAGCTGATACACTAGTCATCGTGGAAGCTGATCTGTGGTAAATAGCGCTCGGCTTTAATCGGCTTTCGCCTTTTGGCTAAGATCAAAGTTTTAGTTCATCCTGTGGTAAATGCGCTTTCTCCCAGCCTGCGAGAACTTCGGCGCTAGTACTGCGTGTGCATTGGGTAGAGCACTGGTCGAATGGATCACGGTGCGAAGTGCCAACAGGGTCAACCGCCCCTTGCGCAAAGTATTGTACAACGAAGGAGTCGTGTTGGGTTAAAAGAAGGGGAGCGGGACGTAAGCGCAGAACCAATGACAAAATTGAAGGTGCCAAGGCATGGCTAAGTGGCAAAGGAGGACAGACTTTCAACTACCACTGCGACTACGCACCACAGACGATTGAATGGCGCATCCCAGAACGAGATTTCTCACTCAACTGCGTCCCAGTGAGCACAACAGCAAAGATCTTATAGAGAAACTCCTATGCTCTTATAATGCTGAACTTGCTAATTTCAATGGTTTTTCCGCTGCTCAAAGTACCATTAAAGTTTTGAAGAAACGTATGACCATTTGAAGCGTGAAAACTCGCGTTTTAAGAGAATGGTCTAAAAAAACTTAGAGGGAAGGTAACAAAGGAACTTTTTTGAAAGAGCGATCAACAAGAAGAATTTTGGTGATTTTTCGCAAGCGTCAGTATTCTTGTTTCTAACTAGCCTTACAAGGGAGGTCGTTCAGGGTGCCAAGCTTTTTCAAAACGGTTTCTTGCATGATATAGGGGCACATGCGGGAACCACAGAACCATGGTTCATTTTTCCTGAACGGCCCTCTGAATACCAGAAAAGGTGATCCCTAGTTCGATTCCTCGCGGTGACAAATTTTTGCATTTTAGTTGACGTTTCAGATTTTGCGCAAAATGGCTCATAAGTGGAACCACAGCAACCCTTAGAAATAACTTTTGACTGAACCGGTGGTGGAATTCGTGACACCAAAACGGCACCGATTTGACACTGTAAGGCGTCATAGCGCCACCAGATGACTTAAAGGAGGAATTCACGATTAGAATGAAGGTCGAAGTAATTGACCTAGTTGAGGGACCCACGGACCTCCTGAGGGTGCGAACTGATGCGCAATTCGCATGAAAAATTTGACCTCGGCGACCTATTATGCCTCAAAGTTGGCGGGTCTGGCGATCTCCGCCCACCGACCATCTGATCACTCGCCGCAGTCTATACGTGGCGAGTGATTAGATAGCAGAGAGAGCGTAGTGTTGAAGAGGGCACAGCGATGAGAGTCGCATCAATGCTCAAATCAACGGGCAAGGAAGGGGTCCCATTTCTCGGGTTCTGGGCCGTTTCTCATGGTTTTCCTTCTTTCGTGTACCACTCACCATCCCTGA